>JAUMHQ010000069.1:16539559-16552306 GCA_032361165.1 Enteromius paludinosus
GAAATATATCATCTGATCGATGTCTTGAGGTGTGGCAACCATAGTATAAGCGGAATAATTGACTCCGGACCGTTGAACTATTAGAAAAATAATGCACACCCGAGGTGGTGATGTTGTTAATAATAATAATTCTAACATTTCAACGGCCCGTCGTCAATTATTCCTTACATCAGTGGGACTGTTCATGTGCCTCAGATGTATATTTGCATATACAAATATGCAGTTTGTTCCAGAATAATGAATAAAGTATCTGCATTAACTTTATATGCATTTGCTTGGGAAAAATTGACTTAGTTATGGCATGAGGTTGATTTCTGACCATGCATTTTGTTGTTGTTGTTGTTGTTGTTGCATTCGATTACATTTACAGTATGTATTTATTTTGTGCATTTCAGCTTTAAGACAATGCACAGCTGGTAAAGTAGGTGTTCTGAAGCAGAAAATGTTCAGAATTTTCTGACATTGCTAATCCATTTGAAGTCTTTTTTTGAGCTTAAAAAGAAGAGCTTTCAAACACTGATCTATAGTATCAATGGCATATCAAGTCTTTTTGTAGAATGCACTTGGTTATATGCTACACGGCTCTAGAAACACTGCAGCATCCATAAAGAGATTTCAGCTTCTGAAGTGATTTGTGGCGCAGTGCCGAACCCTACGGCTTATAGTATTATATACGGTGAATGTTTTGAATTATAAATGTGTCAAGAGCTGCCACCTCAAATACATGTCTGGTAATACTGGTTATTAGAAATCTACATAACCATTCCAAACCTACTGATATATGAGGGAATATAGATTTTATGGCCAAAAGCAGAGAGGGGGATGTACGTTTGTATGGTTCTTAATAAGCTGGGAACGTATTCTTTGAAGAGTGAGAGGGATTTCTTCTGTAGCCGATGGCACTGGAAGAGTGGATGTGTCCAGCTGAGATTGTCCCTCCAGCTGCACATTTAAGAAAATTATATTATTACCATCATAATGAGACAAAGAGCAAATGAATCGCCACCTTCAGCGCTCACTCATTTTGTCAGGCTTTTTGTGTAATTATGTGTGTGTGAGAAAGAGAAAGAGAAAGAGAATGAAGTGTCTCACAAATAGTTGTAATTATTTTTCATGAAGTCTTTGAACAAAACATATCTATTCCATAATATTGCTATCTCCAGTAATAAAACTCATCTTGTCTGAATCAGGAGATAATTTTTTTTTTTCTCATCTCATCTGACCTGAAAGTGAATACATTTTCAGCAAATTCTTATTTATGAGTTACATATTCCTTTAATATTTACATTTCTGCATCAACCTAAATCACATTTTTGAGTTGCAACCCACTAGGCTGAGATTTATGTATTTATGTACATTACATGGAAGCATAATTCATATTTCTTATAGGTGAGGCTATTTTCACACATCAAAACACATAATGGTTCAGCATTTGCAATGTTCTTCTGCAGTCTTATCAAAAAAGCGGAAGTAATTAAATTTATTTTTAGAGGGACTGACACAGCATTGGCAGCTGATGAACCCAACAGGTGAGCACTTCAAAGTTCTTACAAATCAAAGGACCTGCTACATGCAAAATTGTGTTTCTTGGGTCACAAAAGAGTTTTTCATTTATTTTCCGCCTCAAAGTCCACCGACATTTAGTGATAATAAGTTGGGTTTGGGGGTCGTGTTTGTGCAACCAGTGGGGTTGTGAACTCGTCTGAGCTGAATTAAACCTTTTTTAACATCAATTCCTGAATTTAAACTGAGGTAGCAAAGAAAAACAGAATCAAAAGTAGTGTATAATTAAAATCATTATGGATTACTGAATGTTCTTTAGGATAGAAGTAACGGTTTAAAGTTAAAACGCATGGATGTGTTGCTTACAAACTCACAGAATTGGGCTACTTTAGCAGTGTTGCCATGTTTTAGTAGCAGTTAGGAGGGTTTAGTTTTGAAAACCTGGCAAACTTGATTAACTTGTTAATGATGTGCTGGAGTTGAGTGGAATGGATGTTTGGACTCTCATTCTGACGGCACCCATTCACTGCAGAGGATCCATTGGGGAGCAAGTGATAAAAATTATGATCTCATATGGCGTGAATAAATGTTCAGCAAATTTTATAGTTTTACTGATTTTATCAGAAAATGTCCAAATATTGATTTACTCAATGACTAGATTAAGGATTGAATGAATTTGATCTCTTCAGTATAGCAATGTAGCATATAATTCCTTATGATATTCCACATGTTCAGCATCTGTTTGCAGCTTCTGCATATGTGTAGTAGCTTAATGCATAAATAAACCAGCCCACTCCTAATAAATGGAAAAAGCAGATGAATTCACAAGCAGCATGCCTGTCCACGCCACACTGGAGGTTTAACCGAGCGTGTGTCTCGCATTACCCCACTGGTCCCGACATCAGCGCAGGTCACCTGTATGCCACTGTTATTTATATGGCAGGACAAAGGTTCAGCCCAGCTATTAACACTGTGGCGTGAGCTACCGATGTCCAGCACGGGCCAAGGAATATTGAGCCGATGCCACAGACTGTATTTATGGAACACCAGAGGGGAAGAAGTGGATATCTGTTACACATTTAGAGATGCACACGGACATAAAGCACGCACACATGGACAGTCAGTCACAGACAATAGACCAGGACAGGCTGACCCATACTATCTATTCCTATTGATGAACCACTTATTCAGCTGCAGTCCTTTCTGAATGGTCCTTCTTCCCAACTGGAAAGAAAAATCTTAATTGTTTTCCAAGACAGCAGTGAGATTAAAAGGTTGGGTCCCACTTTATGTCAGGTGGCCTTAAGTAATACTTATATTTAAATGAATCGTTTGATACAATGCACTTAAATATACATTTTGTACTTGGATGCCTGCTTGTTATTACATATTTCTGTAATTACATTAGCCTACACTGCTGACCACATCCCTTACAGCAGGGGTCACCAGGTTCGGTCCAGGAGGGCCGGTGTCCTGCAGAGTTTAGCTCCAATCCTATAATTAAACACACCCGAAGCAGCTAATCAAGGTCTTACTAGGTATACTTGAAACATCAAGGCAGGTGTGTGGAGAAGTTTGAGCTAAACTCTGCAGGACACCAGCCCTCCAAGATCAGGTTTGATGGCCCCTGGCTTACAGCATTACCTAACACATAAACCTACACTGTAAAAAAACAAATGACTGTGATTTTAACTGAAATTACGTTTTTTAAATGTAAATTGAAGTTAATTCTTTAAAACCTAAATTGTTTTACTGTATTTTTACAGTACGTTTCTTGCAATCACAGCTGCTGTTTACCGTAAATTTTACAGTATTTATTTTACAGTGTAAACATACCACCAAGGCTGTTCCTACCTGTACCTGTATTCTACATTTACCTCAATAGCAAAAAATGTGTTTGCAATACAATATGAGCACATTAAGCACATTGTAATTATGTTTTGATGCAAGAAGTGAAAATGGTGTTTTAGTATGAAGTTGAACCAAAGGTTGCTGAGGTCTACTACTCTTCAGACTACAATAATCTCACATGCAACTGTAGGGCAAAATGTTTGGCAAATCTGAGCAAAACTTAAGACATTATCTGCAACTAAAATACATTAATATGAACTCAAACATTCCTCATCTGTTTTTTACTGAACAAAATGAGCATGTTTCTGCTCACCATATCTGCCAAATAATCTACATTGCCTTAATTTTAAGTTGGCTCAACAGTTTATTTATTTATTTTTTTTACAGTGTACTTTTCCCTTTGAATTAAGTTTAATTTAAAAAAAATGTATGTTACATGCGCACCAGACTCCACCAACACGCCCATTCCTAGATCGCAATCCCCTGAGTACTAACCAGCCTCACCTGATTACACACCTGATTGCACTCAGCCACACCATATTTACGGTTATCGTTAACCGTACGTGGACAAACTCTCGCTACAAAGAAAACTTACCTGTGTACTCACCTGTTCTCCTCCAGAATTCCTCCTAAATATCCTTATTCAGCTCCTGGCTCCACCTCTCCTGCTGGAAACTTCTCTGTGCCTCCAACTGGTGCGTGAGTGTGATCGTCATTGGTGTGCTCCGACCCAAACAAAGTGGTTCAACAAAGTGCTCTTTATTTACAGTGAAGCTTGTTCAAGCAGTCAATTGGAATCAACTCATTTAAGTGGTGATGGTATTGATGATTTCAGGGTAAAGGAATAGTCTGTTAATCTTTGTCTTTCGTTGGATAACCGGAGCTGAGGAGATCACAACAGAAACTGCAGGGGTACGGAGAAGAGATGGAGCGAAGTATAACTAGTTAGAGTTAGGTGTTGCCTGGAGGTAGTACACCTCATTTCTGATGAGCTTGCACGCTGAGTGGTGTGTGCTTTTGTATGGTGACTTGATGAGTGACTGATTGGCTGCAGGTGTTGGTGACAGGTGATTAGAATTCGGGTGATGGTGAACGCTGTGTGGAGGTGCGGGTGGAGCCTGGTGTGTCTGTGACAGTCTGATTATTCACTGCAAATATAATAGGTTTTGCAGGCAGAGTTGGTTGAAGATTAAAATTTTGCTGTAATGTTGCATGCATAATTTAAAAAGTTTGTTGCCATTAAGTTTGTTAGTCCAGTATTATACTGATTGCATCTGACTGCGCTGTACTCTTGGTGTAAACATATTTTCACATTAATAATGAAGTCTTTAAATGAGTGGTGATAGTTATTGTATTATGTGTAAATTACATCTGGAAATCTAGACTAAGTACTTGATTCAGTAAATAATATTTATCCCAGTATATATTTAGGATGCCAGACTAAATGGTTTAATTATTTTAGTGTCATTCTGTAGAAATTACAATTCTGAGCGAAAGAAAAAGAATAACCTTTTATCTTTTCTCTGGGTGCCTGTTTATCTCTAAATCCTCCACAGATTCTTTTTAAACCTCGCATTCAGCTTTGGCCTTGATTTTTGTCCTGTTCATAAAATAAAAATAAAATAAATAAAAAAACATGTCTCTCTCTCTGTGAATTCCTCAGCTCAACATCTTGCTCTAAATTCCCCCCAAATATCCATCTTCTCCGTTGTTACCTCTGACTCACATTCCTTATTAATTCGGCTCTCTGTCTCAGCTTTCATATCTTTAGTGCCTCTGCTCTCATTTCTCTTTATATCTCTGGCAGACGTCTACACCTCTTCCCTGCAGTTACGTCACATTCTTGCACATCATTTCTTTGCTGTTCCCGGCTTCATCACTTTACATTTTTTTTGTTTATTGCTCACTCTTCCACCTGTACGTTACTATGAGAGGGCAGAATTGGGTTCTGGGGTGGATTGTTTTGAAAGAAGAGGGAGTGTTTAGGCCTCTGGGTTTGGGCTGGGCAGATATGAGGCAAAGACAAGCATTCGACTGATGCAACCCCTCAAAAATGTCAGACTGTGCCACATGATTATTTTAGCTGCACTGAGAGCCCAATTACGGTTCAGGATGAATGTGCACTTCACAGACAGCGAAGGGAATCCCAAGGTTCCAGTGCCTTAACATTTCTATTCTTAACCACTATTCATTCAGTAGCGTCAAGGCAAACAGAATGGACAAGTTTGCAAAGCTGTTGTCATTGTAACTTAGCACTTGAGAAATTAAATAAATAAATAGGTGTAATCGTATTTGTAAACATTTTATAATAAAAGAATATTTATAGATGATAAGACTTGATTGACTTTCCTAATCTGGCAGAACAGTTCACATTCTGTTATATCTGTCATATCAGTAAATGAGTGAAATTATTATTTCATTATATTAAATAATCATTAAAATGTTTCCTTAAACAATGCTTTACTTTTCTCCTTAAGCTTTAATGACAAATGAATGTACCATTTTAAAAACAAAGATATTTTTTGAGGGAAAAACCCATTTACTAGTAAATGAGAGTTCGATAATGTGTTTGAGAATGTAACTCAGCCATATCCTTGCCGAAAGTCCAAACAGATTTAAGAGTTTTACATAATGCAGCATAAAGGTTTGGAGTCAGTAAGACTTTTAATGTTCTTGAAAGAAGTCTCTTATGCTCAATAAGGCTACATTAATTTGATCAGAAATACAGTAGAACAGCAATATTGTGAAATATTATTAAAATACAAAACTTTTTTCTTAAAATAACATGTTTCTTGTGATTCAAACCATTTTTTAGCACCCTTACTCCACTCTTCAGTGTCCCATGATCCTTCAGAATTAATTATAATATGCAGATTTTCTAAGAAATAAATGGCAAGTTTTCAGATCACCCGGCACTGGTAGGTGCAGTAACAAGTTTAATTAGAAACCTGCTTTTATTTCAGTAGAGAGAGAGAGAAAAAAATCTGTAAATAAGAACCCAAAGAGCAAAACATCCCTTTGAAAAATGTAAACGTTCCATTTTCCCCCAAGCATGTAATTATCAGTAAATGAGCGGTTAACATGCATATTACGAGCCGTGTGTCATGTTATAATTTTGACCGCCGAGCATATGCTTAGGTTAGGTTTGTTTGTTTGTTTACTCTTAAACAAAACAGAATGAATGTAGCTAATCCAGCCGTGTTTATATAGCCATCATTTTATTTGCTCCCTGGTGAATATAGAGTGATTAAAAGCCAGCATAGAGTGTCATTGAAACCAATCCCCCTCCACTGCAATTGACAACAGCGCAGCCCGGCATCTGTTGCAAATAAGAGAGATGGCCAGCAGTTCATTATCACCTGAGCCTCTAGCTTCACACTGTCCAAATGAAGCTCAAAACAACGCCCACAGCAGACAGTTTGCCAACCCGCAGAGCAAACAAGTGCCACTGGACCTGTCAAGAGCTGATATGATTGCGCTCAATTCGTTCTCTTCAGACAGAGGCAAAGAGAGAGGGAGAGGACATGTGTGTTCTTCAAACTACTGCTGCAGTACCAAGGCTGGCCACGGGTGTCGCTACAAATACAGTGACCCGTTTCAGTCAAATATCACTTGCTACAGATGATTTGCTTCAATTTCAAATGGAAGAATTGCTATAGCATTTTTCCCGCACAATATTAGCTAGCAAGTCATTTGACACGGACTCTTTCACATTTCCAGGTTTCTGAAAAAGTCATCACAGTTGGTTAAACTTCTTTACACTTTATTTGTCTGTAAGACTTGGCTAGACAAGTTGTAAATTTAATGCGTGCTGCTTGATATTGCAAAATAGTGTTACTTACTTTAGGCCTTTTTTATAAGGTAGCATAGATGTATCCTTCGCTGTCTTGATATCCCACAATCCTGTATGTTCCATTCTGTGAAGCTAAAAAATATAGATGACGTCTGAAAGTTGCTTTTGATGGCCAGTTTGTGTGTAAATGTATTTCTGACTAACTTTTTGCACTTTTGATGTTATTTCTAAGCGAAAAATCAGAACTATAGTAATAATATATTAGTTTACTGTAGTTATCACAAAAACGTGTTCTATTTTGTTGTAGATCATTACCCTGCCTATCCGAAATCATTTTCATAAGGTGCCTTCTTGCAAAAAACGCTGCCTTCAAAGTCATTTCCTCATAAAACGAACTCCCCAAAAAGCTTGCTTTGGTCAGCCGAACTTCAAACGAACATTTTTGGCCTGATTTTGCTCGAAATCACGTCATTTCAGTTCGTTCTTTGATTTCGTCTGAAGTATATCACTGTTTTTTGTAATGAGGCAATATAACACAAAGTATTGTGTTGTAAATCGATATAAATAATAATGATTAAAAAAAGGATACAACGCTGAAGACCATTGGAACAGATTCTGTTGGTTGAATGAATACTTCGTTTCAAGTCGTAGTTTCAATCAATGAATCGGTCCTAACACGTACAACGTACAAATGTTCTGGATCAGTTCGCGAATCATTTAGACATCAAACAAACTTTGGAGTGGTTTCTCAAAAACTGGAGGGTGTACAACACATGTCGAGTGCTGGAAAAGTGGACATTTACGACAAACACTGAAATCAAACCCTGAAATGCATCGTTTCGTTTGCCAGGAATGAAGAAGGATTTTATGAAGTGGAACACCTGCGCGTGCAGCGTTTGAACGACTCTCTGCTGAAGGTAAACACATCAGAATTATTAAAAATGATCTTGGTACCAAAATAACAAGCACCAAAAGTACCACTATGCTTTTATGGACATTAACTTAACCATGACTCGTGCTACGGTACTCTTTTAATGGTAACTAGACACGATAGTCATTCTGCACCCCACGGTATTGTGATCTAACAGCATCACTGGAACAACATAGATTTTTTTTATATACAACAACAAGCACAATTTCTATTTATCTCTAATGAGATATTTTCTCATATGTTTCATTAAATTGCATGATGCTGTCCACGGGTTAATAGCCTTTTTAACGCCTTTGAAAAAATTCTTAAAATAGGCCTACCTCCTGAGATTTTAAGTTACTATAACTTTTAATATATAACTTAACAGTCACGCGTTCACAGTTCTCGGATGTATAAGTATATATTAATATAACTTTTAATATACATAATACATTTACATAATATAAATAACTTAGTACATACTACATTTTAGTGGCTTATTATGAAATTATGTGTTTACGAAATTAGGCATTTTCATTGTTCATTAACTCATGCAATTGCTTCTTATTTGATTACGAAAACTTTAGAAATTTAGCTACTTTCATTTAATGGGAGTTTTGAGCTTAACTTAGCTCTTGTTCCGTAGTGTAGATGGTGTCATGGGTACCTATATGTTTTTTTCAATAGCTTGCGCAACAACACTAAGCATTTTAATGATGTTCAACATTTCTGAAAGGCCTCGTCGCATTAGATGGATGGAAAAGAGCAGCCCAATTTGCATGCACTGGTAGGTTGGAAGGGTCCATCGGTGCAAATTGGTTTATCTGAAGTGAACGTGACCCCGGTGAGTGGGCAGCTTTTGTAAATAAGCCATTATCCTTCCAAAAAATGTAATTACATTGCTAATGCCTGGTGTGGATAAGGCCTTGACCATGATGAGATGCAGAGCAGTGGTTTAATTGATAAAGTTATCACGGTCCAGCATTCATGCAGAAACGATGCAGTGGGAAAGCCAGTGAGACTGAGAGTAACAACCTTGAATGCAAGAATGAGTCGAGAATCGCTTTAATTAATGCTTATTGTAATGATTAAGTAAAAGGTGATTTATTTTAATCCAGAGACACAAGAAAGGAAGTGTCAAAGAGTGACAGATTTTTTAAACTTAATCACAGACAAAGTGTTTAAACTTAATCACAGGCTGAATTTAATTGGTGTTTAGTTGTCAAATTGTGAATTTAATTGTACAATGTGCCTGTGAGAGTTACGGCTGGATGATTAACAAAAAAAATAAAAATAAAATAATAATAAACCTGTCTCTGGAACTTTAAAGAAATAGTTCACCCAAAAATGAACATTTTGTCATCATTTACTCAACCTTAACCTTAAGGGAAAATACTATAGAAGTCAATTGTTACCCGAAACAGCCTGGTTACAAACTTTCTTCAAAATTTATCCTTTGTGTTCGGCAGAACAAAGAAATTCATACAGGTTTGGAGTTTTCGTACAGGTTTTACTTAAGGGGGGTGAGTAAATGATGACAGAATTTTCATTTTTGGGTGAATGATTACTTTAAGTGACAATTTAACAGCTTAAATTATTAAATTAAATTTGGTCTGTCAATAAATTCAGTAATTTGCAATCAGTTGCAACTTCAGTCATCATCAGTTGCATTTAGCTATACTTTTTATGAAATGAAAACTGTGCCTAAATTAATAAAAATATACAATAACAAATGTTTACATATATAATTTATTTAGTGTATTAAAGGTGCTCTATGCGATCTTGCAAAACATAGGGGTGCAGGACATGCACCAAATCAAAAATAAACTTCGGCCAACCAATCGGCAAGAAGAGGTGGGGTTTATCGCGCGCAAACAAACTTCGGCCAACCAATCGGCAAGAAGAGGTGGGGTTTAACACGCATTAAACACCACCTCTCCTTGGCGATTGCTTGGCCGAAGTTTTTTTTTTTGTTGTGGTGCCCAATGTGTTTCTTTTGGTATTACAGCTTCTGTGTTGACTTTCGAGACCGGGTTTTTTCCCAATGTATTCAGAGTGCAGACAGCAAGACGATCAAGGGGTGATGCATACGGTTTGAGATAAAAATTAAATCGAGCTAAAATCCTGCAACATCGCATATTTTATATAGTATATTACTGTATATCACTGCATATTTACTAATCTTATTAATATATACAGTTTTTCCTACAGTGTAATTACATATGTAACATTTTTATGCTTTGATTATTCAATTATACAAAATACTTAACTTTTAATGCATACATTTTAGACATAATTCATACTACAATATAAAATATAATAATTGCAAGTTCCAATGCATCATAGTATTTGTTTATTTAAGCGTGATTTATTTATTTTTACATGCAGTGACTGTAAAATTCCTTTGGTTTCATGTGCCTCTACAACAGATAAAAATAGAAATGATGTAAACCTGATGTAATTCTGTGAGTCAGTGATGTAATTTCAGTGACATCACTTAATTTCATTACAATAGAAGATACATTAGTGTATTCTTGCAGGAATGGAATGACAGCCTAACTTCTTTGATACTCCCACATTACCTTTGGTAAAAGGTGTGCTCTAGAGGAAGAGTGCGAAAAGATTTTTAGAGTCTTAATTCAAATCGTATATTAATGTAATATTACCATCCGGTCAATAGACAGCCTGGAGGGAACATTCTTAAACACAATTTTCATATTGCTGTGCTCTGAACTCTTTAAAGAAAGGCTGACATTTAAATGCTGTTATTAATTAATCTAAGCAAACTTCACGCTAGTTTTCGTAAGATATCATCCAGGCAAAATCAAATGCAGTACTATTTTTGACTAACCAGAATATGTGGATAATCAAAGAAATAGTTAACCTCAAAATTAAATCTATTCAGACGCTGTTGTTCTGTTACACATATTTTCTTTTTTTAAGCAAAATTAGGCTTGAATTACTGTGTGCTATATTCAGTCTTCTAAAGGCACATGAACATAAGAACCTATCAAATGCATTTATTTTTTTTTTTGTTATTGAATATGCAAAACACAAAATAACTGAAATGCACAATGCATCCACACACCATTGTTTTGAATGTGCATGTGTTGAATGTGTTATGATTGAAATCACAGATCTCTGAATATGATTTGTACTGTGAAAGATGAGTTTGAAAGGAACCCTTCACCCAAAAATGAACCATCAACACAAATTCTTCCAAAGATTCTTGTTTGTATTCAACTGAAGAAAGATATATATGTGAATTTATTCATTTATGTTTGTAACAAATGGAGGGTGAGTAAATGATGACAGAATAGTAATTTTTTGGGTGAACTATCCCTTTGCATAATAAATAGAAATAGCATAGTATGAAAACTGATTTTAGCACTTTAGAAAACTGAAATAAATAGGCTATCTAAAAAATATTATTGTGTTATCTGCCATACAATTATTTTAATGAATCATGATTAATCATTTACACGGGAATACATTTTTAAGTAACTGTCCCATCTCTGGGCTTCATCTGAAAAGCTCAACAGTACAGAAAGCGGTCAAACAAAAGATGGAAGACAATGGGCCTGTGAATGAACATGCTGAATTGTCTGATGCCCATAAACAAAATTAGCCTGCAGCCAACTGAACCACTGCAAAATGAGATTGCACCATGATGTTTTTTTATTCAAGAGTGAGTGAGACAGACAGCGATGGGGAGGAGTGGAGATGCGTATCCTGGCTTTCATTTGCTAAACAAAACGTAATGTCCTTACTGTTTGTGCCCAGCACATGCAAACAAGAATGAATAGTCCCCCTGCCAAGTCTCTCCCCTAGGGCTCACTTAGAAAAAATATTTTTTTGTGCCAGTTTTGAAGAGTGCTTATTTTCCCAGACCACTATAGTGTAGTGACAGAAGAATGCGGATCTGAAGTGTTTTATATTAATGAAATCCTCCTTGTGTGATTGCTGTAACCTTTTCTTGATTTCCTTATTTTGACTGCTGTTAGACTCTGAATGTGTTGGCTCAAAGTTTAATCAGATGGGGTAAATTATGTAGTTAAAGAGATAGTTCTCTCACACATTAAAATTTTGTCATTGTTTAGTCACATTTACTCACAAGGGAAGCTATTTTGAAGGATGTTGGTAACCAAACAGTTGACGGTAGACATTGACTTCTATAGTTAAAACTAAAATTATATGTACTGAAAAATTACTTTTTTGAAGAAAGTTAGTTAAATACAGTTCTTTCGCTAAACAATAGTCACATGATGCATCCACAATTACTCACCATGTTTTTTTCTATACTGAACGTCTTGATTTTAAAGCGACTCACTTGAGTAAGGTGATTTTAAAAGTGCACTCATTGCACTGCAGTATTAAAAAGAATGTTTACTCCGCATGTTTCAATTTCACAAATTTTCCGTTTAACATGATTTCCAAAGTAAATGAAACAGCCTTGATACTGGGCCTCGAGTTTTATTTAAATTGAATTGAACTATAAGATAACTGTACAAATAAAATTATGTGTTTTAATGGGTTTGCGCTGGTGTACAAAGTCTTGAATTTCTTGGAATTTTACCTTAACTTCTGTGAAGGTTTTTTCTTCTTTTTTCCTGTTCAAGTCTCAAGTCTCAAGTCTGATTTATTTATATAGCCCTTTAGGCTACTGCGTAGGCCAAAGGACTGAACATCC
>JAUMHQ010000069.1:16552406-16576921 GCA_032361165.1 Enteromius paludinosus
CCTAGGGGAAACCCGAGGTTTGTTGTCATTTTTTAATGTGCCCCTCTGGTTAAACACTGGCCCCTTCTTGGCCCCCCAAGTAAAATTTGTCTAGAACCGCCACTGTGCAAAGAGGCTCACTTGGGGGAAGGCAGACTTGCGAAGATCCCGGGGCCAGCTGTGTGCCAGAGCATCCGTGCCGAGGGGGGCCTCCCCGAATCGACTTCAAATCTGCTGGAATGTCCCAGGATGGAGACTCCATTCTCTGGGTAAAGTAGCTTTCATGAAAGTGCATCGGCTGCACAATTTTGGTCCACCGGAATGTGAATGGCTCACAGTGATTTCAACTGCGATTGACTCCAGAGGAGGAGGTGGTGGCTGAGTTGATACAGATGACGAAAACGCACACCATCTAGATGGTGGATGTATGCCACCATCGCTAAGTTTTCTGTCCAGAACAGCACATCCCTTCCCTGCAACATCGGTCGAAACCGATGCAGGGCAAGCAGTAAGGCCAGTGGGCGCCTGGCCAACTGAATCTCATAGCCGAGTCAGATTCTCCTGATCAACCAGCGAATCAGACTGGGGAGCGCTAGCTAGGCCCTCAGTCTGCGAACAAGCAGGATTAACGGAGCGGTCAACGACATATCCATGGAGGGGCAGCCAGGAGGAGAGAGGCGACTTGGCCAAAGAAACGAGGTGTACTGGAGGCGAGATGGTCTCCCCCTGGCACCATGAACCTGAATATGAGGAGGCAGGGCTTTGATTACAATCTGAACATGGCGCAGAGATTTGGGAAATTGCTCTATCTGAGAGAGAAAGCACTCAGCCCTCCCCCGAGGCTGGCGGCGCAGATGTTGAGGTCCCCCAAATAACAATTTTCTTAATCTCTGGGCAGCCCATCTCAGAGACAGCTCTGAGACGAGCTGTGCCCCTTCTATGCCCCTGCTGAGGTGTTCCCTCCTTCAGCGCTGCCGGGGCGGAGCAGGTGTGGAAGCTGCCGGGGGCGCCCTAGGCCATCGGCAAGATGTGTTTGATGGCCTCCGTCTGTTTCCGAACTGCAGAGAACTGCTGGGCAAAGTTCTTAACAGTGTCGCCAAAAGGCTGTGCTGAGAGATGGGTGCATCAAGAAAGCATACTTTGTCGGTGTCACCCATCTGCACCAAGTTCAGCCAGAGACGGAGCTCATGGACCACCATGGTGGACATCACCGGACCGAGAGACAGCACCGTGACCTTCGCCGTTTTCCGGGGCACCAAAGGAGACGTTAGATTCGCCACGGGACTTCACATTGGGAGATTAGGAGTCCTGAGACCCAGACAAGTGAGACAGCGAACATGCCTGTCATCAGAGGCACACGGTCGAAAAGACATCCCGGAGGACATGCTTCGTGACCGTGTAGCTGTCAGAAATGTTCTCTTTTAAGCCGGGACTGGTGAAGGGAGGACCACACACACAATTGTGCACCCAGTGCAGTCTCTCCTCTGGAATGCAGGAACGCTCTGACCGAGGATCAGCAGGTAACTATTTTTCTTTTCTTCTCCAACTTCGGAAAAGATCGGCTCTTAGGCAGAAAGCTAATGGTGGTTTGTATGCCGCCATCTTATATACCAGTATGTACGGAGGAGTGGCTAGGCATGCAAAAACCACTGGTCAATTCTCTTTGGCTTTTTCTCCAAAGATTAGAGTCGATTGGTCTCCCAGGCAGGATCCCATGATGTCAGTCAATGACGTAATGTCATAGTGACTGACTGAAAGGGAAGGTGTGTAATTGCTGGGTTGTGCAAAGTAAATTAACCCTCACAAAGTTGATCTGACATACTATTTAATGGAGCTTTCAGAGGTGAATTACCCTGCAGGAACATAATTTCAGCTGCGCTGTAACTGAGACTTGATTTCAGAGGTTCATAATGTAAGAATGATGGCTCAGTCTTTGGTTCAGACTCAGTCTTTGTATGTCTAGGTCCATGCTTCAATTTCAACTGCTAATAAGCAATTTGATGGTGAAAATAGTAATTTAATGTTTTTCCCCCTCATTATCAAGACTGTCAGGAGAGGGCATAGGAGAGAATCATAAGTGAATTATATATAATTGATTACGCATGTCACAACAGGTATAATTAGTAAATTAGTTATGTTAATATGTGCCATCTCAATATCCTGATCCTTTGCACTATTACTACTGAATGGGAACATAAAATGTAAAACAAATAAAAACATTGCATATAAATACCAATCGCACATCATTAGTGTAATACTCTATATTCAGGTGATTATGATTTCTTCCAAATCAAATGAATCCAAACAAACCTAAAACATGACTCTAGGGTTAAATGGCATGAGCAGATTATTTCTCAGTTGAAAATTACATTGTTGAGTTTTTCTTTCTGTTACTGGGCTTGCATCACTGCACAAGCTCAGATCTATTCCAGTTAAAATAAATAAAGCTAAACCACATAATCACTGTGTAATTTATAACTCCCACTACGCTGACTGCTGTTATAAGTATCTTATGGCAATGGGGAAGTGTAACGTATTAGCATGGCACATGGAGATTTAGAACCATCAAAAAAATAATTACACACTGCTTGGCTGATTTAAAACAGATCTGTTTGGGCAGACTGAATAAAATGAAAAAAGTTTATATTGTAAGTTTCTGCTGCAAAGATATTGTCATATGAACACTATATTAACATATGGCACTATATATTGTTGTACAGTACATGTACGTTGAAATATTTATGGAAAATATATGTACTGAAATATATGTATATTAATGTTAGAAATATATATATATATATATATATATGACAAAAATAATAGTTTTATATATATATATATATGTATATGCAAAATTCATATTGTGTGTGTATATATATTGTTACAGTGTAGTGCAATAAATGTTTTTCTTAAGCACATGCAACATTGAAAACGTGCAGATCTATTTCATTATGTTATTTTTTTACATGTGCAACTGTGCAATTCAGTGGCTTCTTGTATACTTTCCCCAGAGAGATGAGAGAAAACAAGAGCAAAACCAACAAAAAGGCATTCATTTTCAATCATTTTAAGTAAACTTGCTCACAGATTATTTTTGAATCCTTCTTTATACCTAATGTGCATTTTTAAATCACTCTGCAAATTACTTGTTGTTACTTCACAACATGTTCTGCATTAGAGTGCACTTACATAACATGCCTGTACACTGCAGGAGGCTTAGAAAGAGCAAACCACTGCACAGTATGCCCGCAACTAAACCATGAACTAACCCAAAGGTTATTGCCGCAGGCTAAACAAAGTTTTGACTGTGTAAAAGAAACATCTGCTAACACAAGTATAAAGACAGGGAACTATTTCTGCAGTATACGCAGAAGGCTAATTTACTGTATGTATGTAATGCCCAAATGACCTACTATATTTTCCAAATTGTGCAGTTTACATTAGCGCATACTGTGCTGTATCCCACAACGCAGTGCACTTGACTTAACCTTCCATCTGCTTCAGTCACATTTCCAGTGTGATAAATGAACCAGCTGTGAGTTTAACAACCTTTGACAGTCCAAGATTTAAAAAAAAATCACTTGAGTTTTAATTTTTGGGGGGTAAGTAGACACCATTTGCCGAATGAAACTTGCATGTAATTGTGTCCTATGACAACAAATCATAAGCTAGGTTCAGAATAGCATACTTTGGATTGCATTTTGCTATTTTAAATTCAGCCATAGTCTTCATCATTGCATAATGCGTACTGTTTCACATTCCATTTTTTTGTGGTTTGCTTTTCCATTTCAACATGATCTTTCTCTTCTGTCTACTTCCTTTAGCTGTACCTGATGAACAAGAGCAGAATCTCTAGAGGCCCAGTTGTGGGAAAACGCTTTAAAACGGCCAATTAAAATCTCATTCAGGTGTTTCAGCTGTGAAAACGACTGTCACCTTCACCTCATACCCTTCCATTATTTATTCACCCATCTCTCCATCTTTGACATCTAATTGCTGTCATTATGTCTGTCATACTTGTCTGAAAGATATCGTTTAATTCCCAGTTGTCACTTCAGCAGGTGGTTTGCACTTTGTGACAGTTTTATAACTAAAATATGATTTTTATGTTAATATATATATTTTTTAACTAAAGATTGTTTCTTAACAGTGGGCAGTACAGCCTGTCAGGCATCAGAGGACACCTAAAATAACGCTTGAGTACTGTTTGTCGCACAACGAGGGTGTTGATACCTGACAGCTTTTGACATCAGCTGCAGAAACAACTGTCTTTGTATTCAGGAAAGCCACCCTGAACCACATGACTGACAGCACACCAACATGGTAAGAGTTGAATACAGATTGAATAGTGTTGATTTGAATAGTGTTGACCTTTTTATACATTTCTGCAACCCCATAATTGTGTACCTTAGTGCACGTTTCACTACAGTTTTAAAGTGAAATTTAAGAGTGGCATTTAAATGCATTTAATACATAACCGTGGCACATTTGTATTAGGTTGGTGCAGGTACGTACTGTATTGCAGTGTTTTTATAATGCTGCTTGAGGTACGTTTTACGGCCGTTCAGGATTCAAATATCCAGTGAGTGTGGGTAAAGATTAATGCTCTGTCATTTTTGGAAATATCCCTACACCAAACCCCAACCTAAACCTACCCGATAGTTTTAACAAACGCAAAAGTAATTTAAAAACATACTGGATTTGCTGATGCAGCCATGCTATTTAGCTTGATTTGAACCGTTTAACATGGGATTCAATCCAGTGCTTTTTGCTGCTTACAGTAAGTGCAATGCTGTATCACGTGAGCTACCGAGTAAACCTACTGAGTTCGAAGACTCATACATATGAAGCTGTATGTGATGATAACTTTCAAAAGTATCAGTCTTCAAACTGTGCAGGATGTTAAAAATATTTTAAAGTCATGAAATAACATTCTGCAACTAACTGTGTTAGAACTGTGTTATTGCCTCTAGTGTTCCTTTCAACTCAAAACTGCAGCAATTTGTATGTATAGGTCATTTTTTCAGTTTTGCAGAAATGTATGAAGAGGCACGTATTTCCAATGAGCCTAGGTTCTTTGTTTCACTAGAAAATTAAAACATTCCAATTTAAAGAGGTCAGAATTAAAAAAAAGGAAAAATGATGGATCACTCACATTAAGATCAATGACATACAATTAGAAAGTATACAGGAATTTGTATTGCATAGACTTTAAAGCACTAGAGAATGCTCGATAATCTTATTAATATTTCTGTCCAGAATCCTATTCACTTAGTCAAAATGTTTGATTCTCTGAATAAAAAGCATTATCTGGTGCGAAATGTTTCCAAAACTGCCATTACCCCCCCAAAAAAACAAAACAAAAAAAAAACATAGAAGTAGGGCACAAACACAAATACTCTGCCTTTCCAAAAAACAATCTTTGCTCCAGGTGAAACACACAATTTCACTTCCACTCTGTGCCGCTCAGCCAAATCAATAACAACGTCTAAACAGATCTCTCTAAAACTATAGTCACAACATTACGTGATATACCACGCTTTGATATCTCTTTTTGAACAACACATAGAATCCAAAGCACACGCGTTTAATGAGAGATGGAGAATACAGAATAGTGCCACTGGGGTATTGACTGCCTGACTCCATAGTGGTTGCTCTCGCTTCTCAATTGGGAATGATTATCTCAGGCTTCAGTAAGATGCCGATCAATGGCACGTTGTTGTGGTTTTCTACGGTCGCAGGTTTTTTTTTTTTCTTTGTTAGAGCTTGAATGCTAGCGCCCCAAACCAGAGCTCTAATTATAATGATTTGCATGCTACACCGCTGCAGTTTTATTGAGCAGTATTAGCAAGCCAAGGCAGTTTTGTTGCTCCCAGTATACAATAATATGAATGATGGCAAAATAAAACGGAATTAAAGTTTGAGATCCAGCATATCATTGCCTACAATGCCTTGAAGTATAATGCCAATAAAACGGTAGTGAAATAATTGCTATGTGGAATATTAATGTGAAGGATCTGTATTTATAGGCATAATAATGACCAAGCTATATGTCTAATAATTCTATAAGCTCTTCTGAATAATTCCCACAACAGGCTGACCTTTTTACAGATCTTCAGCTTTTAAATCATCAATATACTGCTCCGATAAATCAAGTGCAGTGGATTTTTCACATGTACCAATGCCATTCATGTGCCCTGCACAATAATCATTGACACAGTTGTGATGTGAAAAGTCTCTTTTCCGAGCTATTCACCTGAATGAAAACAGCCGCAGGTGAGATCGCTGTGTTGACCCTGAGGTCAGGGGTGTATTCTTTCCGTTTAAGAAATGTACTCTGTTTAATGCACAGGAAAGGGATTAAAAGCAAAACGACTGATCTCATTCTAGCTGAAAGTGAAATGAAAGCTTTGCACCTTAATGAAAAGATGAAAAATAAAAATGCTCATCCAACCTTTGATTCTTAAACTGGATTTAACACTTCTTAAACTCTGAAGCTCTCAAGTAATTATAACACCTTCATGTCTGCTGTTAACATGAGTTCCGGCAATCTGATCATAAATATTCAGCACTAAATATAAAAGTGGTCCAAAAGCAGAGTTGCCAGGTTTTCTCAACAAAACCCACCCAATTACGACTCTAACAAGCCCAAATGCTTTTCAGGGAGGATTCCCGGTGAAAATTGAGTTCCGGTGGGGAAAAATATAAGTTTTTTTGACCAATAAAAGTCGCCTTCTAGGGGCTAAATATCATGCTGAAAAACATCCTGTGGAGATGGCACTAAAGTAGCCCACCTGTAGTTGGCAAAACTATCCTAAACATTATTTCAAGGCACATTTGTATTTTTTTTTAACTAGAATATATGCTGAATTACAAATTAAATATTATAACAATAAATAAATCAATAAGTAAATTTTTTTAAATAAATTTTTTTTTTTTTTTTTTGGACGTTGGTGCACGCAGCAGAGATAGAGAAGTAAATGGATTTTCTAATGGTTATGTTTTGTTTATGATTGCAGTAGCATAACTTTCAAAATGTTGTCTTCCATTTCTCTATTCATTTTTCCTCCTTTACTCTCTTAAAACTAAGAACAGCAATTGACCACCACAGTTTTTTTTTTTCTCTCTTTCTTCTATGGTCATATAGCACTGATTGACAAATTTTGCATTTATACTGTATAGATAGTTTATTAAAATCCCATCTATACTCCCAGCAATGTACCAGGCAGCCAAATGACTTGAAAAGAATTGTGATGCTGGATACAGTGGCTTTCTCTAGCTATTATAAAACCCTTTGGATTTATTAAACGTGACACTTTTTTATTATGCAAAACTGCCCAAATATGTTTAGTGCCTGAGAAGGAAAGAGAATGTCAAAGAAAATATGCCATTATTTGCACTCTGCAAGAAAAGTTATAAAAAAACAACTGGCAGCCTGAACTTTAAATGCATCATTACAAATCTGTATTAAACAAGGTCAGCGCCAAAACAACTCAAGCGAGCGCTAATGTCTTAATGCTTTTAGAGGTAGTCGTATTTTCGTGAAATCTTGTGGGATGCTGTAAAAAGCATTATTGTCAGACGCTAGAGAACAAACACAAACACAGGCTTTAACGTAGCGGCAACACAGCTCATTTGGGATTGTTTTATTTCTTGGACAGTAATCATCAAGAGAAACATATCGGTAAATATAGGAATAAGCCATGCATGCTGGCAATTTACTGGCAAAAATTCTCCAGACAGAAGCAATATCCCCAATGCACCCACACAGGTTTGCTGGGTTTGGCTGAAACTGCATAGCAAATAAAGAAGAAAAGTCTTGTTTTCTCGTTTGTGGACAGACTCTGGGCTTACTGGCCACTTGAGAATCCATTATGAATGGATTTGGTGGCCTGCAGATGCTAGATACTACACGTTCAATAATATGCAGTTTGCGGATATTGCCTCCACAGTCACAGTAGCCTCTGCTCAACGGCTCAGGTGGTTTCTCCAATATACATGATCTATGTTGTTTCATTTGATGTTGCGGCAGAGAGAAAAGGTCATGTGTAATTTTCGTGCGACGGCTTCTGTTCTTTTCAACAGGGATATGCGTTAGGGTAATAATGTTCATGATATAGCCCAGGGTCAGAGTCTGAATGGAGACACAGATACTATGTTATGTGAGGATTTATTTATTTATTTGTTGTCCTGTAGTGATGGCACGGTGTTGAATAATAATAACCACTACTGTATATTTATGCGAGCTCTGGGGTAGTTGTGCCATGCTGGTGTATCCAGAGAAACAGCTGTTCTGGATTAAGAGCTCACAGTTTAAACCTCCAGTCATACTTAGATATTGTTTCAAAGATATTGGGCTGTGGTGAAAAGATTTAGGGCTTCGTGCTGTGTATAACAAAACAGAAAAACATTACAAATGTGGTTTGAATTTTAACCACGTGACCATGTTTGTCCCAAAAGGGATAGTACTGGTTGCAGCAACTACACATCAGGGTATTTTATCAGAGAAACCCTTCATTTCATTGACATCTGAACACGTGCATGAAATCATATGGCAGTGCCTCAGCATCACTAGAATTGGCTAATCATTTTTTAATACATATAATCACTGGGTAAGTACGTAACAAAAACACATGATGATAATACAGTATACTGTAATGCAATTAATATATGCAATGTATGTACTATTTTTCTGTATGTATTTATGAAAGAAATAAACGTCACATGGGGGCTCGTCCAGGATTGTATAATTTCACAAGCGATAATAAAAAAATGTTAATAAATTAGATTAGTGTTTTTTGTTACATGTGCCATAAATGTATTTGTATATATTTATAAAATAATAATATGTATAAATTATTTATTTTAGAATTTTATATGTATCTAGCTATCTATAAAATCACCTGGTATTAATTAGATATTAGACTATATTAAAATTCTATAATATATGTTTCAGAAAACAATATACATTATGTTACAATATATTTGTATAAAATTATGTATTTGATATTTATAAAATTAGTATATTTGTATTCTAATATTATAATGTAACATTACAAAATAAACACAAACAAACAAAAAACAACAACAAAGCCGACATTTTCGAAGTAAAAATGAAATAGCATGGCAATATCGAGGCCTACACGATGATCCTATTAGAGTAACAATGGGAAGAAGCCTAAAATCTCTTTGTCATACATGATGTCTGTGACTTTCATCCGTTCCTAAGCTCAGATGTTCAGGCTGGTTATGAGACCTGTATTCAACCTTTATTTTTTGAGAGCGGCATTCCTTTAGAGATAACAGCCAGGCTTTTGCTGACAGCTCTCTGAAGTCATCTTTAGTGTAAAATTGCATACCTTTATTTATTTTTTTATTTTTTTTATCTCTAGCCATTCTCCAAAACTGAGCTACCAGCTATCAGCTGTCCCCAGAAACGACCAGAGAACGAAAAGCAACAATAAGGAGTGGAGAATGAGAAGGAGAGATAAAGTGGATAGAATGAACTCTGAGGGCGAGCAGGAGAAAGGAAGAGAGAGCCGGGGATGGAGGGATACGAGCTTCCTTTCACACTGATTTGCTTTTGAATGGCAGTTATAGCAGAGCTGTGCTGTGACGGAGCTTACGCAATGCCTGGTTACCCAATGTTCGTTCGGCCTTCCAGTGTTTGTTTTTGAACATTTAGTCAGTTTTGTCAATATTTTCTATTATAATCAATAATTAAGTCAATTTAACACTTGACTAAAATCAAGAGTTTATTTTGCTATAAGTATTACTTTTAGTTTATAGTTAAATATAAATTTGATTAAATGGAAAGTTTCAAAAACAAGTGTTTCAAACAGTAATAGAATTTTCAAACATTGTATTGAGATGGGTTTTATGGTATACAGTACATATAAGATAAAAAAGGAAACATACGCAGAAGACAGGCTTCATAATAGAGCTTCAGAGCATCATAAAGCATAAAGTGCTGTAACTTGACCTCTCCACCTCACCATCATCTCTCGCTGTATGAAGGCACTTTAAAAATGTAGAAGCTACTCATTTTCTCTGCTGGTTTGTTCTTGCTTGTACTGTACTGAAGTTGCAAATCTGTCTAGCCTGTATATAATTAATTGTATTTCTATGATTCAACTCTATGCTGTAGAGGTTTTTAGCATTATCTTTGGGATCACTTGGGATTAACAGTGGGACTCATTTTCTTGGCCCAAATGTAACTTGCCGGTCCATGCTTCAACCTGGGTAAGCTTTACCATTTAACGCTGATACAGACTAGCTTTTGCTGACTTAATTGTTTAAAATGGAGAAATAAATGTGTATATGTGTATACATACCGTACATATATACTGAATGTATACATAGAGAGAGAGAGAGAGAGAGAGAGAGAGAAAGAGAGAGGGGCAGAAAACATTTTATTAAGATTATAAATAGATCTGAGGGAGTCCAAATAAATTGAAAAGTTGAATATGACCCTTTAAAACAGAATGTGATGCTTTCCAGATAACATGAACCCCAGATTGGGAGGAAGCTAATCTCCATCACTGAACCCGCTGTGATGCTTGGTCTCATGCAAGGAAGTCAAGCCAAGAGAGATGCCATGGCATTGTTTAGCAGCGCACCACCTCTTCCCCACAGCTGGACCACATGTGTTAGGCGATAAGTCATACGCAATTAACACAAGCCTGTTGGGGACCAGCAGGCTGAGAGAGACGGTGTCTGTGCGGTGACGCTTCCTTCCTGCTCATTATCCCTTCCCTAACACTTGTGGCACTCTAAAATTGAGCACGGGTAAAAAATAGAAACAGGGCAAATTGAACAGCGGCATGCAGGCTTGCAAGCAGACTGACGACATGTATAAATTTAATGGAGTTTGACCTGACACGTTGAGTGTGGTTGGAATCAGAGAGCAGGGCGTTGTAACTACACAGTGTTTGTGTGTGTACTTGAGTGTGTGTGTGGTCTGAAGACATGGGTCTTTTACAGGCATCGTAACAAGCAAAGAAGAGTCTGGGATGCTTTATTTTACATTATAAATCTGAACGGTTTGGTTCTGGACGCCAATTCAACATCAGCTGTGAATCAGTTTCAGTTAGAAACTTGGTATCAAGCAGGACTTTTCTATAGATAGTTAGAATGACAGAATGATGGATAGATCCATGACACTAAGTTTGCGTTAAGAGTTTGTGGTCATTACATGGAATTTTGTGAGATTAGGTTGCGGATGAACGATCAACAGAACAATAGATAGAAGTATGGATAGATTGATGGTCAATAGAATGACAAAGATACCAAAGGTAGATAGACTGGTTGATGTAGAATGATGGACAGAACAGCTGACAGAATGGATGATCAATAGAAGGACTGAATGATAAATAGATAGATAAATAGATCACGACTGAAGTCATTTATGTGAGGGTAAGTAAATTATGATTTTCTGTTTTAGCTGAACTAACCTTCTATCGTTCTTTGATAACAAGCCAAACAACACGATCGAGACATGAAAAAATAGCAAATGCATCATGTAAAAATCAGCCAATCAGTGATCTACAATAATTTCAACATGGGTCACCTTGTCTCTGCTCTTTTCTCTCTTTCCATTTTTCTTCTTTCCTCTGTCAGATGACAATGAAATCACGCCAATTAATCTCCTCTCCGTGCCATGATAACTCGCTCTTGCCCGCGAACTGCTGTTGCATTCTTGTCAGAGCTGCTCTGGCTGTAGATAGATCTGGCTGACATTAACCAGCAGACTAATGAAGCTCTTTCCCCGGCTCCTAGCTGTCATTCAGGTGACTGGTGTCCCATCCGTTGATAGATCTTTATCAGACGCCAAATGGCAACAGCAGCTGGGGAAGTGCGATATCGATGTTTAACCGTACATCTGATCACCTGATCAGACTACAACAATGAAGACTTCATGGCGCTACAGAATGGCTCCATACTGTATTTCCACGTAGATGTTATTTTCACGAATTTTGGGATTTGATATAATGCAAGGTTATGTAGAATAGATTGAAATGTTACAGAACGAGACATCTCCAAATGTGTATTCCAAGCTCTCTGAAACATGTTTTTAAAGACTATTACTGAAAAATGTTATATTAAATGGCCATTAAAAAGTCAACATACAACTTTAAAAAAAGAGAAAGAACATGCATTCTTAGAAATAAAGGTGCCATACAAGAGCTATCTGAAAAAACTTTCTGTTTCACAGAAGGTTCTTTGTGGTGAAAGATGGTTCTTCAGATTTTGGAAAGTTAAGAAAGAGTTGGTTCTTTAAAGCTTGTTACTGGATGGTTCTTTGTGGAAGCAGAAATGGTTCTTCTATGGCATCGCTGTGAAGAACCTTTTAAACAACTTTTATTTTTAAGTGTAATAAACATGAAAATTAACTGGTGAGTCCGATGTCATGCAGGATTTTTAAAGTAGTTGCTTTTGTTTTTTTTGTTTTACTTGACATTTAGCTTTTTGTGCAACAGAGGTTTGACAAGATGTAAGGATGAGTCAGTAATACCAGATTTTTATTTTTAGTTGTTATGAGGCAGTGAAAACAAGCTCAGAAAAAGACTGCTGGTTAAGATGTTAGTAAAGCTGAAAATATCCTGACCTGCTGCAGTGTTTGCTGCTGAGGAATGGAGATGAATAGAGGCGCCTGGCGTGTTAGTTTGGCCCTGATTTGCCACTCCTTTGGGATGCTCACAGTAAACAGGACCCCTAAGGTTCCTTCAATTCCCTAATGAGGATCAATTTAGCAACATGCCTGCTCTGAACAACACATAATTATTGCTCTATACTGTGGCCTCACTGTAAACCCCCAGATCTTCAGGTATGTCTGTAGGGGGAACATTTATTGTAAAGACATGCTCATCTCTTGGGCAAAGGCAGCCATTGTAATTCTTTTTAGGGAAAACATGAGGACAGTAAGAAATACCATTAAAAAAACTGTAGGGTTGGCTTTTTAATGTTATGAAAGAAGTTTCTCATGCTCAACAAGGCTTCATACTGTATGTTTGATTAAAATACAATAATGATGTAAAGCTGAATTTCCAGCATCATTACTCATCATTACATCCAGCATGTCACATGATCCTTGAGAAATTGTTCTTTTGTACTGATTTGCCGCTCAGGAAATTATCTGGTCAGTCTCTTTTTTATGCGTATATATAAAAGTAATTTTTTTTTTGTCAGGACAATTTGAGGAGTGACAGAAAAGGAGAAAGGGGAACAAATTGAGACATGACGGGCTGCATATAGCTGTTATGAATTAGGACGGGAGCAGTCGAATCCATATGCAAGTGTAATTTAATCAAGAGTTCACAGGATAGAGGCGATGGTCAAAACAACGGCGAACAGAGCAACGCAGGCGTGACAGAATCAAGGTCAGTAAACAGGCAAAAGTCGGTAACGGGGAATCAGAATACAATGAAAACAGAACAGGTACAGACAGGGAAAACCGTACACTCACAATGACCAGCGAATTACAAACACAAGATCCGGAACTTAAATGCATGTGAAAACTAGGTCAGTGGGTTGAGTTACATCAGTGGTAATGACAATAGACAAGGTGGGCAGAGACAACAAAGAAACACCATGACAAAAAATGAGCTTAAGTACATAGAAGTGAGTCCGGGAATGAACACAGATAAGAACACACACACAGTTTATGAAGGGCTGGAGTGCCATCCAAAACTGGACTGGCACATCCAGCTGATTGTCACAAAAGCATTATCACACCTTAATTTAGCACACCATCCACAAGGCTATTGCTCGACCTAACATGTCATTCTAACATGCAACTTTTTGCAGCGTTGTGAAGTATTGCATTGTTAAATCTATTTTAAAAAAGCATCCTGCCAATGGCAACGACACATTGAACAGACATTCTGCCAACCACAAATACCTTTAATCTTTTTTGTCTTATTTGTTTTGCAGGGCACCCAAAAGCAATTAAAGTCTGAAACTTGTGTAGAATGTGGACATTTCCATTCCTTTTTATAGTGAACATGTGCTGATTTGTTTTAGGGGCATATGTCATTCTGATCCTGTCTCTGTGCAATGATTGTGTTAATGAATTAACCTAGCATTTTAATTCTATTATTTTTTCCAAGAGAGATACTGCCCTGACCTTTAAACCTGCACAGCTTTCCACGCAGTGTCTGACACAAAGATATAATTGCGGTGGGAAGCTTTGCTCCCTACAACATTTTTCTCTGTTATGGAAATACAAGATTGCACAAGAGAGATAGAAGACAAGGTGGCAAGAGGAGAAAGCATACATTTTTTATATTAACTTTAAATGCAGCGTTAATTAAAAAGGTCTCACTGGAGATCTCTCGACATGAAGCTGGACTGTGTGCCGTGAAGACTGAGATGATGCAGCAGCCCTCTCTGCTCTTTGGCAAGTTTGAAATTCTTTGCTTTTTCTTCTGTAAACCATTGGAGATTATTGTAAAGGTTATTTTGAAGATCCTACAATTTAATATATAACAATTTAGTTTAATGCTATACATTTCTATTTATTATATTAGTGCTGGGTAATGATTAATCACATCCAAAATAAAAGTGTTTTGTTTTTTTTTGTGTACAAAATAAATGTGTGTGTGCTGTGTATATTTATTATGTATATATCAGTACACATGCATATATATGTGTTTGTATATATTATGTATATATAATGATGTTTATATAATAAATAAAATGAATTATATAATATTAAATAGATATATACACTACTATTCAGAAAGTTGTCATTACTCCAGTCTTCAGTGTCACTTTCAGACCTTTCAGAAATCATTCTAATATGCTGATTTATTACTAGAATTGTCAATGTTGGAAACAGTTGTGCAGCCAAATATATATTTTTGGAACTTGTGATTTTCCAACAAGTAAAAAACAACATTTTTTTTTTCCAAATATAAAACATTTCTAAAATGTAAATCTATGCAATGACTTAATTTATAGATTAGATTTATAATCTATTCACAAAGTTGTGTTAGGAGCTGGGTCTATACTACGCAAGCTATGATGACTTTCACCTTGATATTTTAGCGCGGATGTATTCTGTACCTAGCCAAATTGCACTGTAGCCCTATTCGGATGGGACTACCTTTCTAAACTAAGTGTGAGCTTCGATTCTCATCACCTGTTGTCCGATTTTTATGTACCATTTCGGACATGACTAACATCTCCGTGTTTATTACAGAAGTGAGAGGGTCTGTTTCTAACATCTGGGTGTCACAGAGATCACACGCTCTGTATGCGTGCATTGCTATAGTCATTCAGATTGATTACAATTAGTATAATCACAAATACCATGGTGAAGCAATGGTGCAGAAATGAACATGAGTAAACTAACCTGATACTGATATTACAATAGCCAGTCTTAACAGTTTACGTGATCTGGCTCATTTTTTGTATTTATTTATTTATTTTAAATATCGAAATATATTAACGTGCCTGCGATAAGAGCATCTACGGCATATCACGTTGGCCAAAACACACAAGGAAACACGTTGTGAAAAACAATATCACAGACATCGCAATCTGACCCTAGAATTATCACAGAGGTTGTGAGAGAAAAACACAGACATGGCAGATTCAGATGGGAATAAAATCACCAAGTACGTCTCTGAAACAAAGCATTCTCTAACGACCCCCTGTAAAACTAGTCCCGTCCAAATAGGGCTTTAATTTTAGTCATTATTTAGGTACCATACTTATTCTGAATGCCTTTGGCATAATTCAAATTAGCCATTTTAATCTAGATTAATTTATATTAGTCTGGATTTTAAAAATTAATCTATGCCCACCCCTAATATATATACAGTATGTTATAATGTATTTTTACATTTACACAAGACATTTTGTTTTCAGATAGATAGATAGATAGATAGATAGTTTAGTCTATGAACAGCTAATGTGATGTGCCAGCAGCTGTGTTTCATCAACCTGTTATTTGTGGATGTGCAGGGATCCTATCCTTCAATTTATCTCATGGAATCATCTCAGATGCATTTAATTAGATGGCATTGTGACTCTGCCTCTCATTGTGATTGCAGTGCGTTATTCCAGCACTTAGGGAAATCTAGGAAGCCGACGGCAGCTCACCTCACTGTTGATGAGAGTAGCCACTGTTTGCCTCCGGGCAATTAGCTCTCAGGGCTGCTGAGGGACTCGGGCCCAGTGCTGGCCCAGCTGTCTCAAGACATAATAAATATTGACTCCTCATACTTCTCTTGTTCGGCTAAAGTTAATTAAAACACAGACTATTTGGCTTCAATGTTGCCATATTGAATATGAAGTACAGCATTCATCAGCTCTCATTGAAAACTCATGAGTGAAGAGGGAGAGAGTGCAAACAATTCTGAATAATGCAAAATTCAGATACTAAAGCTAGTTGTTTAGAGGTTTGAATGACAAACAAGAATACCAAGACAACAACAGAAAATCTTCAAAAAAATTATTGGAACAATTAAGCATGAAAAATAAGAGTTCACACTTCCTCGTTAATAATCAGATACAATGAAAGTTTTTGGTGTGCTGTCCAGGGAGCGGGCTGGGAGCTCAGCGGACTTCGAACCCTTGTGATTTTAACCCCTAGGTGGCGAGGATTGGACAGAGCTCGGCTTCGGTATGTAGCTTTGTAACATAAATAAATTACATTTTAAAATATATAGAAAATAGTTATTTTAATTAGTAAAAAAAAAAAAAAAGTTATTTAACTGCATTTTAATGAAAGCAGACAGATAAAATTAAGATTACTAGATGTGTGTCTATCTCTCACAGCTTTGTTTTCCTTTTCATCAAATAATGATTGATATTTAGAGGTGTGTCATAATGATGTTTTTCACACCTACATTTTGACCGTTTCATAAGTTAGAGGTGAAACTTTGAATAAAACCTACAGGCCTGCTTAGTTAGACTTTGGAACTCTTTTATTGTGACTTTCAGTCAAGGGCAGCAACAGCTCTAACAATACATACATGCTCAAATGCATGCTTCACTTCAAAAAAGGTGAAAATAACAGAACAGAGTGCAGCTATTTTTAACTTTACATGCTTGAAAAAACCGCAAGAGCCAAACATGTCTGTTTGACACTTACATTGAAGTTAATAACTACTAAAATCAGATGTTTACCGCCTTATCGGAGCGTGACACTCATGGGACTGGAGCAGGATGACCTGATCGACCGAACCAGAGTGTTTGGGAACCATTTTGGTTGCAGTACCGCTTGTTGCCTCTAAAAATCAATTTACGCCTCAGGAAATAAACTCTCAAACTTGTCATAAATTGTTATAGTAGCTGTCATTTGCAAGTCACTTTGAATAAATGCATTTGCTGAACAAACTTTAAAGTGTCGTTAAAGTTGTACTGTTTTTTAATGCATTCAGCCGATCTCCAGTACTGGCGGTAGCATGTTTAGCTGTAGCTTAGCATAGATCACTGAAACTGATTAGACCGTTAACGTTACTCTCAAAAATGACCAAGGAGTTTCGATATTTTTTTTATTTAAAACGTGACTCTTTTATAGTTACATTGTGTACTAAGACTGACAGAAAATCTAGCATAATAATAAAAGAATGTTTCTTCTGTACCATGCAGGGGACTATTTTCAAGCGCTGCATAATATCATTGCACCTGCTGCAGCCATGGTAAAAGTTCCTTGATTATTATGCTGGAATGAAAGTATAGTTTCTAAAATCACAACTCTTCATTGCATGTCGGCCTTGGTACACCATATAACCATAGAATTTTTAAATGGAAAAAATATTGAAACTCTTTGGCCATTTTTGAGCGTGATGCTAACATCCTGATCAGATTCAACGATCTATGCTAAGCTACAGCTAAAAGGACAGACCAAGAGATCGTGTGAATGGATCCAAACACAGTAAAACTCAACTGTTTAACACAAAACAAAATAAGTGGTCTGCTCCTTTAAAATGATTTGTATCGCCTCTTAGATGCCTTCAGGTCTCATCCTCGTTTTCCCACATCCAGTGCATAAATACGTTTCCAATTAAGGATTCACAAGCACAGCCTGACTCATGTGCCCGCCCAGTGCCTTGCGCAATTTTCTCTCCAGCTCTTCTCTTTTTAGATCGTACACACAGGTAATGCAATGCTGCCGCCCCCATCAGATTTTCCCACTGCACATCAGCATGCTTAATTTCATCGTAACTCTCTCTCTTTTGCTCTCATCAGCTCGATGGCTTCATTTTTCATAGCGGCTCTGGAATATGTAATGCAAGACTTCCACTGCAGACGTCTATCAGCAGCTTGCATAGTTAATTTATGTCCTTCACTGAAACGTGTCTTGAACCGCTGGGATGTCTTTTACTCAAGTGAGCGATTTTTCCAATGTAATGGACCAGGAACCCGTAGCTGTCAACATCGTCCTTGGGAGCAATGATGCTTTGACACACGTGGAGTTTGTGTGTGCGAAGCGTGATTACGACAGATTGACCCGACAGCACGGGGGAAGCTTTGACACAATGGGGTCGTTATTCCTAGAAAGAAGCTTGCATTAAGACATTGTGTCTGTGAAATGGCTACCACATTAGAGAAGATCATTCATTTTCTTATCTGTCTCTGTCTTTTTGTTCTCTAGGTTTGGTCATCACAAGCTAACCGTCTCCTAGGCCATTTTATTCCATCATGAAAGCGCTTTGCATTGGTCTCGGAAGTCACATTCATCAAATTATTTGTCCTCATTTCAAAAAGTCGGAAAAGTGACCAATCGAGTAATTGAGCTTAAATTGTTCCATCCTTTTATCTCAACTCCCTTATGTGTCGAGAAAGTCAGTGCCATTTCTATAATGATGTTGTGGGAGGTTTTCTGTCTATTATACAAATGGTTTGCTGTCTACATAGGAGACCGTTATCTAGAATATAATGGCGCTTATTGGTCAATTTGAGGATTAAAGTTATGGAATAAAGTGTGGGATATATAGATTTCATGCATGATTATGAAAGTACCAGGTCTCATTTGGACATGTACAGTAGGAGGTAAGAGATTCACTGTGTTATCTCAGGGGATCGTAGACAAGAAAACTGCCCTGAATATATCAGAAAAACGATCTGAAAAGACTGCTGGGAAGATTAGATGTTGTTGCAAGGATGTAGATTTCCCTCATAAAAAAGCCTTAAATCAAGCAAGGTTTTGTTCAGTCACATTACATATAATTGGGACACTGGAGCTTCACTTATTTGAAGTCAACATAAAATCAAAATTGACACTATTGATGAATGTTCCTGGTGTTAGTATGCACAGTTCTTTTTTATTACAAAAAAATAGAAGAGAAATATGGAATAATATATTAAATTCCAATGAATTAATAAATAAATGAAATCTTATTTAAATTAAAAACAGTTAAGCAGTTAATAGCTAAGGTATGTGTGTGTGTGTGTGTGTGTGTGTGTGAGAGAGAGAGAGAGAGAGAGAGAGAGAACGAGCATGATTCCTACCTCGGAGTCTGTGCATCTCTCAGAAGTGTTCGGCTAAAACTTCAAGCTCATTTTCTTCACTAACAGCGCTGTTGTTACCTCGCCTGTGAGAAGTCAATTTGTTTGTTGATGTTAAGGATAAAGTCGTCAGAATTGTGCTAACAACATTAGCCTGTATGTTAATGTGTGTGTGTGTTTCTCTGAGGGAGAGAGAGAGAGATAGAGTATGAGCTTTCCCTACATTATAAAATGTAATTTGTGGCAAAATGTGGAAATGAGCTGTCATTTTTTATCATCTTGATTACTATTTTTTTGTTTGGCCAGTGTCATGGTGTTACGAACAGACTAAGGGTCGAGTGGGGATCCAAGTGCAAAAACGTTATTCGCAATATGTGGTCAAACACCAGCAAACAGTACAATCCAGACAAAGGTCATAAAGCTCCTCCCAGCAGGCGTCCCGGCTGTCAGACGCGGTAATTGACCGGCCCTACCCGCTTTAACATGCAATATAGGGGTCCTTCCAGGATGCCAGGAACTTGCAGACCAGGGGTATAACCCATGTGCTCAATGACAGTCCTCTAGGGGGCTGGATCCTGTTCCCTGGCTTAACGAGGCCATGGGGCTGTCGTCCGAATAGGAGCTCGAAGGGAGTAAAGCCCGTGGAAGCTTGGGGGTTTCAGCGTCTGGTTGAACCACTCGACGAGTCCATCGGTCTGGGGGTGGTAGATGGATGTCCATAGTTGTTTCAACTTGAGGAGCTGGCAGAGGTCCGCCATCAGCCGGGACATGAAGGGGGTACCCTGGTCAGTCAGGATTTCTGAGGGAAATTCCCACTTGACTGCACAGCAGGAACAGCTCCTTTGCTATGGTGGGAGGTGGCCTTTCGCAGAGGAATTGCCTCAAGGTATCGGGTGGCATAGTCCAGCATGTGTTCGTGACCACTTGCTGACTTTGTTAGCAGCCCTATCAGGTCCATACCAATACGGGAGAAGGACACCTCAATGATGGGTTGTGGAATGAGCAGGCTGGGGGGAGGACGCTGGGGGTTGGTTCGCAAAATCTCAGAACCACCGCATTCAGCCCTGGCCAATTGAAGCAGTCCCAGATCCGTTTGGTGGTGTTAGCTACCCCTAGGTGTCCCGCCATTGAGTGAGCGTGGGCAAGCTCCAGGACCGTCTCTGTCTTGTTCTTTGGGACCACCGGTAATCTTTCTTTAACGTCCACGATTCTCACTTGAGTCCAACAGTTTTGTAAAGCTGTGTCTTCCCGCTGGGCTTTCCCGAATGAGCCACCAGCTGATATCTTTTGAAACAGTTCAAAGAATAGGTTAGCGGGTATTGAGATTTGTGATTCTCACCAAGAAGGCACAAGCAGGCAAGCCGCGAGAGGTGAGCGGCTTGCACCCAAACTGGGGCGGTGTCATTATAAGCCTATGAGGAAAACTGCTGAGCAGCACACACCTGTGACAGCCCAACTTGGCCCAGTATTTCACTCTTCAAGGAGTCGTAATGGTCATTTTTGGGAGGCTTAAGGGAATAATACGCTGTGGCTCCCTGGTGAAATATGGGGCTAACATGCGGGCGCACTCTCCTCTCTGAAATTTTTCTTCCTCAGCTATTATCTCAAAAGTATAAAGGCAAGCATCAATATCATCCAGGTCGCTGAGCTGCATGAGATGGTGGTGAGCGGTTGCATTCGACTCGGGGAGAGGGATGCGCTCGGTAAGCTGGAAGATTCTTCTTTGTTCCATCTTTTCCTGTCGGTTTGCAAGTTGCTCTGAAAACATCTGTTTGTGGTTTGAGATCTCCACCAGGCAGCGTATTACATTCTCCATGATGTCAGTGGCCAAAAGGTATTCCCCGTGCCCACTGAGGTTGTGTTGGAGAAGGAGAGAGCAGCAGCCCACCTGCGAGAAGCAAAAGATTGTTGGTGAGTAAGTTTTTCAGAGGATTGAATTGTGTTTCCACTCTTAAACTGCCCGCATTCTCCACCAGTTAATGCGAGAAAGAGGGATAACACAAACACAGATGTTGCGAGTCAAAAGCCCTGGAGGGAGTTTTATTTACAAGTGAGGGGTTTGTGCAGAAAAGGGGAGGTGTTTGCTGAGAGTGCTCCAGGGGTACAAGAGAGTGAAGCTGTGCAGGTAATGTGGCATGGTTGATAAGCCACTGGACTCTGAGGAGCATAGAGAGAGAAACGTTAGTTGAGATCATTCTCAGAAACCAGCTCCCTGTCTTCTTCTTCTCTGATGTTTATATAGCTGCAGCTGTGTCTGATTGGTGCTGATGAGGGTGCAGCTGTGGTGAGTGGTGGACCGTGGCAACACTGTAATATATATATATATATATATATACCAATTCACTGAACTCACCTCACAACCTAATCTTCACTTGTATGAAATGTGGTGCTAACCTAAATAAAATCTATTGAGTTTCATTTAATTTAATTTAGTTTCATTTCATTTAAAACCTTTTTACAACCTTTGTTTTCAACCAAATTGTTAATTATGCAAGAAAAAGTACAGTAAAGAAAATAGGAAAATGCAGTGTTTTATCTATAATTTAGTGTCTGTATGCTAAAAAAGAAAAATAGATATATTTCAGTGTGTTATTAGGTTTTTATTTTTTTAGCTTTTTATTTTGCAATTAACTGTGAAATTGACTAGCATTTGATTATGCAGGCATTTGTTAGGGTTTTGAACAGAGCCGACGGCTCGTATAATAGTCTACGAAGACATGAATTGCATGCAGTAATTGACACAGTATAAACACACGTCTAGGCTTCTAGATTATAGCTTTACAAAGCAGTGCAGTCCATTTGACCAGAAAATATGCAGCGATTTTCAGCCTACTGCGCTCATTCCATTCAAATAGTGTAATAAGACAATCCATTAAACATTTATCTTTGCATTAATTCATATTTAATATTAGCCGTCAGCTTGTGATTTGGGAAGACAGGAATATAAATTCACATGCACGTCAGGCTTTGCAGATGAACTAAACCTTGTATGGCATGTTAAAAAGATTCCAGACATTCTTGGAAAACGCGCAATATAATGCATTTTAAATGAATTCCTGCATCATTCATTTCTTAGAGAGTTCAGAAACTTTTAATTGGGCACTAAATAAAACTTTGAGATGATTAGACTGTTCCCACCAGTGGCGCTCCTAATGTAACAGTATACACTAGGGACAGGAAGTAACCACAGGCTGGAGTTCCCATTATCAGGGCCTGGACAGGAAACTAGAAAGCAAGTTAGCAAGTTGTCACTTAACAAGCACTTTTGTACAAAGCGGCTTGAACAGAGTTGGGAAAACTCTTGAACTATTTAAGTATTTCCTGAAAATCACTTCTCATTCAGTCACTTCTGGTCAGCAGATCCTTTTTCATAAACAGTGTGCTATGTTTGTAGTTCACTGGCAATCAACAACTCACATTCAATACTTCTCCACTCACTCATGTGTTCAGAATCAAATTACTGAAATCACTTACAGAGTACAATTCTATATTTTATAACCCTAGATCAGTCACTCAGCATCTTCATGACATAATTTTCCTGCTGCTCTAGAAAGATTAGTCACATGACATTTAATTTAAAAATTCATAATTTTATTGCTGAAATTTTGCGCGTCAACCTACAATGATTTTTTTATAGATATTAGCTGGCCATAGAAAGTCCAAATTCTGTAATTCTGCCTTCATAATATTTGCAATTGATAATTTTTATTATATCTACTATATTTTATGCCAGGTAGCGGTCTTTTTTTTTTTTTTTTTTTTTTTTTTTTTTTTGCATAAATTAAACTGCCAATAAAATTTCATTATTCTTTATTTACAGTAGAAGTTTGCTTCTTGCAACCCCTGTTATTATCTGCACTGCAAAATTTTCTTTTTCATTTTTGGCAAAATTCAAAAGAATAAACACCTTAGTGAAAAACGAAATGCAAATTGCCAAAAGAGCGATTGAGAAAAACCAGTTCCGCACAGACCTTTATGTTGCTTCACTACATACAATACAAGAAGCCTGCAACATCCAGTTGAATGAAGGACAAAGAAGGAATGAAAGAGAGGGAGAAAACGTTAGGGAAATTGGCCTGGGTTGTGGAATATCAGCGAGCTCACAGATCCAGCAGCTGGATTTGACCCAGAGGCTAAAGAATCTAATGAGAGCAATCAGTTCCAGTGGCAGGAATGGACTGAACCAACGCCAGTCTGATGCTATGCACCAGGAAAGAGGATAGATAGTTATATCTGGGCTGCCTGAAACGGGGAAGCTATAGTGATTCTTTGTCTCTCAACGAGCCATTGTGCTTCTCCTTTGTGTCTCCTGACGTTTGGCTATTGAGAGGCGGTGAGAGACAAAGAGAAGCCACTTTCTAGCTTTAGTACAGATGTCAATCCTTTGTCTGTGTGTCTGTCGATTTTCCTTTCCCTTTCATATGGTTTCTGTCTTTCAATTTTGTCTTTCTGTATCTCAGTTTCCTCTTTTTATGAAGTTGTCTGTGCTTTATGAGCTGCCCGTGGCGGTTGGCGCGCTCCTCTCCTGTTGGCTCCTGTCTTTCTGTCTCCTGATCAAGAGCCGCTTCTAAAAAGGAGAGGAAGAAAGGAGAAACATACTAAAACAGATGCAGCAGGCAGTGCAGTGGAGACTGTGAATTTTGTGCTGTGGATGTATATAACCTTCAGAAGGAGGATCACGCACACGTCTTGTCGAGCTCTTGCAGCTATAGTCGTTCTCCTGAGTCATTCTGAGACAGAAATATGCAAGTTCCACCTGTCATGAGATCGGCAATAATATCTGGATATAGTTCAGCACTGTCGTTGCCTAGAGCGAGATGAAATTTGATTGGCTGCTGCTGCTCTGCTAAATAACAAAATTTCGACAAATTGCTTGAGTGTTGCTAAGTGTTTGCTAGAACATTCTATCATTCTAGCACTGATAAGATAAAATTACGGATCTAGGCATATTTTTCTGTTCAAAAGTGAAAAATTATGGGAGGGAGAGGGGGATATAGAGGGTCAGTTTATTCAGTTTATTTTGAATAAGTAATTTCCATGCAAAAACAATAAATAGTTGGGCGGGGGGGGCGGGG
>JAUMHQ010000069.1:16607678-16624285 GCA_032361165.1 Enteromius paludinosus
GACCGATTGGCCCGAGATGATATGTTACAGCTGGTTGTGGTTAGTTGCCAGGGCGACGCTGATCCGTTCCCGTCACAATATATATATATATATATAAAATATAATTTAACCACATGAATACACAATCACTCGGCAGCACAGAACACAGAGGTAATCGTTTGGCTCTCTCTGTTTTATTGATGTCAGATTTGAGCTTTTTCTTGATGAACTTGCTGGATTCTTTACTTCGTTTGACACAGACCTCAGCAGGACTAATGTACTTTAATGTTTTCTTGTAAAACTCACTCGTTTTCTTTTTTGAAAAGCGTTTTTGTGTGTGTTTGAATGAAACCTGCTCTTTAAAATCCATTCCGGCAACAGACTTGCAATTTTCAGTTTCATGGCTGATTAATTGTCTTTACCATATGTGTGGGAGTGAGAGAAGCTGTGTTCAGAATCCTAACTCACTACTCACAATGACCGCAATGGTAGAAATTAATTGATAAAATTTATTTTTTTTAACAAAAACATGCTTTGCATTAAATATTAATTATTTTACTATTTATTTGCTATCTAATTGCAATTAATTGGTTTTAATATTTACAAATATTTCTTTTTCAAACATTTTCTTAATCAAATATTTTGTGTTTATTTAATGTGTTTATTGGTTTAAATATTTACAAAATAACTATTAGTTATTTATTGTTTTTTCTATATTATTTGTATTATTCAATAAATATTTTATTTATTAATTTATTTATTGTAAATATTGTTTTAATATTAAAAAAATTAGTTATTTATTAGTTTTTCAGAATTATTTGTATTAATCAATAAATATTTTAGTTATTTATTGTAGTTATTGGTTTTAATATTTACAAAACAATTATTAGTTATTTATTAGGTTTTTTTATTATTATTATTAGTTAATTATATATAATTAATAATTTTAATATTTTATATATATACACAAAATTACCTGGAATAATTATTTGGAATTAACTTTTTTATATATATACATATATATATATATATAATTTTATATATATAAAGTTCATTCTAAAAATGTGTTCCAGGTAATGTATGTTGTATGTTGTGTATTTTAAACGTGGGATGTTTACCATGTGCGACCTTCCTGTTTTTGCAATTTACTGTGTTTCTTTTTTTTCTTCTTCTTGTTTTTCATCCTGTTTTACCGTAGAATAAAATCTTCTGAGTGCTTCTTTTATGCCAGAGATAGTTATTAACTTCAAATTAGTGATGAGTCACAGATCTGTTGAGAACCGCTGACATTTATTGACTAATGTCCTCACATTCAAACGGCGACGAGGCGAAAATGCCATGTTGTATATCTAATGCAGCTTAAGAGGCAGAAGCGTCGGTGGCACAGGTCATTGGTGGTCTGAAGATGGCGGTCCGGCCTCCATCCCAGCAGAATCCCTGTCTGTGTACGCAGTGACATTTACAGCCATAGCTGTGCTGTGTTGACTCTCAGACCGGTAATGAGTTGATGCTGTTCTAAACACAGTCTGAATGCAAAACCAGGGAATCGATTTCATGCAGGAAAAGTGTGGGCAGGAGGGTTTGCGGGACTGAGTTACAAACTTACTGATTAAGAGATCAATATAAGGTTTCTGATCCAGATTTTTCATTACTCTTCATTACTTTTCATGATTACTGAATCTTAGTCATCTGTAAGTGGTGTCTTTTTATCTATTTAAAGTATTTTTATTTTTATTTTTGGCAAGAAGAGATTTTTATGTATTATGAAAACATACTGAAACCTTCTTTAAATATCCTTTAGAAAGGATCTCAATGTTAGAAATGAATAGGGTTTTTAAACATTTATTTTTTAACTATTTATACTTTATTTATTATTTTCACTGTTGATTTATTTTAATTTTATATTATTCTTGAACTTATAATAATAAATAATAATTGTTATTATTATTTAATGGTCTTTAAGTATTCTGCCAAACTTTTTCTCTCGCAATCTCTTCTTTTCAGCCATGGAAATCAGTGTCTTCATTAGCCAAAAGCTTCATCGATCGTCTCCTGACCCTTGAGCCCGAGTGCCGGATGACCGCTGAGGAAACTCTTCAGCATCCTTGGCTGGTCAGCATGGCAGCCTGTTCCTCCAACAAGAACCTACACCGCTCCATTTCCCGAAACCTCCAGAGGCGTGCTTCACGGGCCTCCTCTCGATGCCCCAGCTTGGGTTCTACTCCGGGGTCTCAGATATCGATGAGGTCTGGGTCACGGCCAGGTTCTGGGCCATGGTTAGCGGTCAGCGACAGGTCACAATGCCTAAAAATTGCTTAGCAAGGTTTGGCGGATCCATTATTTTATCCCACAGCGCGATCACTCATCTGAGTTATCAACAGCCTATTTAAAGGGTTAGTTCACCCAAAAAAAGTATTTTCCTCACCTTTGAAGCATCCTATGTGTATGTGTATCAGCAGAAGTAAGAGAAAAAGTGTTTATGACGTTTCAAATATGGATAATCGTCTTACAAAAATGCATGGATTCACCCACATGAGGGACGTTTTATTACGGATGTACATACTTTATATTACGTCTTCTGACATGTATACAGCAAACACCTGTTTATAGCGTAGAAAGGCTTGAAGGGGTCTGGACAATTTTTAATATAACTCTGGATTCATCTGGAAGAAAGTCACATGCAGGATGCTCGAAGGTGAGTTAAAGACAGACTAATGTTCTTTTTGGGTGAACTAACACTTTAATTCCAAAGTGAGCAATGATCAGAGAACTGAATTCAAATATAAAAAATGCACAATCCTTGAAATCCTTTGAATGTCAAAATGCAAATCTCTGTTTTTCTGACAGCTAAATCAAGTGTGCATCCATACTTAAGTGAGCCTGGACCACAGCTGAATAAAATTGCCTTTAAAGTTGTCCAAATTAAGTTCTTTGCGATGCATATTACTAATCAAAAATTAAGTTTTGATATATTTATAGTAGGAAATTTACGAAATATCTTGATGGAACATGTTCTTTATTTAATATGCTAATGATTTTTGGCATAAAAGAAAATTGATCATTTTGGCCCAAAAAATGTGTTATTGTCTGTTGCTACAGATATGACTAGTCCAGGGTCATATATGTTGGTGCTATATTACTTTTTCAGGATCTACAGCATAATATTTGCGATCTCCTACTCATGATGAACAGTGAAGGAGTTTAAAGTCTCCACTATAAAAAGAAAAGCACCGTTCAGCACCTCTGCTCTGTTCTCCCACATTCATTCCTTCATTAATCAGATGAATGTGAGCTGATTACATAATCTCATCGTTCTATTTTAAAATATACTCTTTTCAGCCCTGAATAATCATGCAAAAGACTGAAATGCAAATGGATTGGGACTGTAATCTCAAATCTTCTGATCTGCAGATTTTCTGTCCTGCTTCTTACATTTTTACATTCGGATAAATTAATTGTGGGAAGGAATTGATCCTTTTATTCAGCAAGGATGCATTAAATTGAGCAAAAGTGACCATAAATACTTTTATATTTAATATAAATTATATTTTAATATCGAAAAGGATCACTGTTTCCTCAAAATGATTAAGCAGCACAACTTTTTTTTCAGCACTGATAATGATTTCTAAAGGCTCATGTGACACTGAAGACTGAGTAATGCTAAAAACTCAGTTTTCCAGCACAGAAATAAATTGTATTTTAAAATCTATTAAAACGGAAAACAGCTGTTTTATATTGTAATAATATTTCACAATATTACCATTACCATATTCACTGTACTTTTTTTTAAATACAGCCTTGATGAGCATAAGAGACTTTAAAGACATTGAAAAAAAACAAAAAAAAAACTCCCAAACGTCTGAGCAATACACTGTTTTAAATAAATGAATAGAAAAGGGCACAGAATTGTGTATTTTAATTAGCAGGTGCTTGTAGTCAGATATTTTGTTATCTAGTTCAGTGTTTAAGTATTTAATCCTTGAGGTCACTGGGAAGAGCAAAGCAAATAATGTGGAATGTGCCAAACCCTTCAAACTGACAGCATTAAAAGATGGAGGGTTGTGTTTCCACTTCTGTTCAAGGACTTTCTGGCTCTTTTATAAAGGCTACACATCTTTTTTAAGCGGTACACAGAACATTCTGACAGCAGTCAGTGGAAATAATGTGGGTCACTGTCAAAAACGTCCATTCAACAGAGAACTTTACACAAAAACACAACACTAGCTCTTATCTTACATTGATACATGTTCAAAGGAGATCAAGAAACGGTTCAGGTTTTGTTGTCTTTGTTCCGAGCTTCATGTTAAGAATCAGTTTAAGGTTAGAGTTTGGGTCTATAATTTGTGCTTTTTTTGTCTTAAAAGATGATAAAAGCATTATATGGACTTTAGACATTTTGACTTGACATCTTGGAGAGTTTTTTTCAGGCCAGAGTCACCCCTGGTGCAATCAATGCAGTGTTTTAGTGCTCTGAAACTATAAAATGTGTTATATTTCTTTTATAAGAAATTGCCTTTGAGGAGAAACTGATAAATAGGGAGTGACTGCCCCCTGTTGTTCAGTGTGGATTTTTTTCTCTTGGCAGAGTTGTGTTTGTTTTATATGCATCAATCGTTTTGCAATAATTCCGATATGTAATAAAATGCTGAAAACGTTGTATTTTATGCAGAAAAATAAACAGATGCATTTTCGTTTGCCCAGCACATTAGATATAATTCTCGTTACATTTGTTTTCTTCTACCCATAAATGTGGATTTTAATTCATTTTGCAACCGATTTCTTTTGCTCTGGGGATAGAGGTAGGAAATATTTAAAGATCTTTCCAAATACAGCTTCTTATAAAGCTGTTTTGTGCATTGGGCCGTTCATGCTCTCAGCTCAATATGTGTTAATGATGTGTGATGATGACTTCACTAGAAAATGCTCTACAGGAAACAAAATTAGCTATAAAATAACCATAAAGACCTTGGCTGCTTTTGAATTCCCATGCTTAGTATGTATGAAAGTACAGGAATTCTATTTCAGTGGAAGTCTGTCTAGAAATGTTGTGGTGTTAAACAAGTGAAATTGAACCTTTTTAAGGCAAGACACTGAAGATGAATAAGGTAAAAAAAAACTAATAGTTATCACCTTACCTACATTGATAATTACAAACATTTTTGTATTACAAGTTTTCTAAAATATGTAGTTTAAACATGCAAATGATCCATTATTTAATGAAATATGTGCTAATCTGCATTATTATAGTAAACCTAAAAAACAGATCATTGTTACTGGAAAGCTTAAAACAAACACAAAATGAATAAACTATAGATATTTATTAAGTATTACAAATAATGACACACACACACAAATATATTAAAATAACACTTCCTAAAATATGACTGAGATAGAAATAATATAGAAGATAACCAAATGGAGTATCTTATCCGAGCATTTTGTGCCATTTATTCATTCATTCCTCCATTCATTCATTCATTCTACAGACACAACACTCCAGTTGAGAGCCGCTGGCATCCTGTAAAACAGTTTCAAGGTCAAAGGTCACTTACGTAGGAATGAACTAAATGAATCACTTATGTTGATGAATTAGAAAAAAAGACATCTGCTAAATGAATTAATGTAAATGCAAATGTAACAGGAGATTACAGAAGTCTTTGACCTTCGCTCCCTGTGAAAGACCATGTGTTATTTTCATTTCACCACATGGCAGCTCCCACATAAATATATTGTGTCACATAAACTACTTGAATGGTGCTGTTTTGTTATTTTTGGAAGTTCTTGTGCTCATTGAGTTTATTAAATGAAAATCAAACGACATGAAACACGTCATCTTTTTTTCTTTAAACAGTATTATATTGACAACTCATGCAAACCCCTCCAAACACCCTTTACGAGGAAGTGAAAACTCTGTGCATGTCTATCTGTGACCACTAGAAGGCGCATGAGATCAATGTCTTACACTCACGTGACCAATGCTATTCTGCATCACAACAAGGACTGACAAATGACTGGACTTCATATATAAATAATGCAATGATTATCAGGATATCTGTGCATAAAAGCTTGCGACAGCACATGGACAGTCAAAATTCAATCTTGTGTAGTACATTTACCCTATTATGCTTTGCAGTGTCAGTACAGCAGAGCAGAAGGAAATAAAAACAATAAAGAGAAGAAAAAAGGAAGAGAGACAGGGATGGGTTTTTGGGGAAGAAAGTAAAGCTGTTTCCCCAGGGAGTGTGTTACATAACACTGAATCAGACAGCACTGCATTACAGTCAGACAAACATTGCACCGGAACAACACCTGCTGTCTACATGCACATATACTGCTTCCTGGTGATCTAACTATACAGTCATGCCGTTTTATGAATTACGGCGATCAAAAATGTAAACCAGTTAAACTGCAACACTTAAAAAGCACACAAATTAGCATTTCACAACCCAGTTTACTGTAACGTCTCATATTTCAAAATGACATCTGCAAATACTGGAAAAAGAAAAGAAAAGAAGAGATTGGTTTTGTTTTTAATATGATGCACAATAAATCATTCCCAATAAGATCAGGGTCGCGTGTTAAGAGAACACACACAAAAAAAGTCATAGGAATTTTATAATAATATAATATCAAGGTGAGCGTACGTCTTCTTCTTTTTTAAAGTCCTTGACCAAAATTTTTTTAATTTCATAAATCATCTGGATCTTACATACATAAGGTGGAGAGGAAAACAAGGCCAAAACAACCATATTTTAGGCCATTTAGAAATCCTGGCCATGTGAACACACAAATGTGACATGAAATAAAGAAATATTCAAGTTTTTGCACTAGTTTTGGACAAAAACTGAAAGCAATCTCAAAATCGACCCTATATTATTGTGCATTTACACCTCTTTGTTACTCTCACTTCCTGAACCCAAAACGCAAGCTCACATTTAAATCTAGAGTCCTAAAACTAGAATTTTCCACCACGAAGACTGAGACGGATATTTAGAATCGAATGAAGAGGGGTGAATTATAGATCATTTCCTGTCAGCAGTGCTTTGTGGGTGTGAAAAGTCCTAAACTGTTTTGACTACATGTTGAGACAAGTCCTTCATGGCCTCATAATGCAGATCACTAAGACTGTGTGCACAGTTTAACTAAAGCTTGGGAAAACTAAAGTAAACAAAGTAAAAGGTATATGAAATATTTTGATGTAGGAAACATTTTTATTTGCTTTCATTTGGCTATTAACTAACGCCAGAGGTTGTTTACGACTACCACAATAAAAATAAATAAAACTCCTATGATCGGTTTTGTGGTTCGGGGTCACATATTTTAATATTACAATATACTAACACAATAAACTATAATACAATCTGATTTCTGACAAAGTAAAAATAAAAATACAAGCGTTTGATTGTAATAATAGTTAAACAAAACATCTAAAGAAAGAAGAAAATAATTTTGTATTAAATATCATTAGGTTATAAATTAGGTCAATGTCTAGCTCTATCTCTCTCTCTCTTAAAACAAGAAGAAAGGCCTCTCTCTGTCTGTTTAAAGTTTGCCTGTATAAAGCAGCCTCTCTCCCTGCCCTCTTTGAGCGCTCGACCAACCCCGCTGCTCTCCACAGGTGATCGGTGTCTCTTTCCAACCAATGAAGACGCAAAACCTATTAACCCCTTAGTTGTCCAACCAGATCTTTCCAAGGTCTGGGTATTGAGCTGTACTTCATCGTAAAATAACCGTTTGGTCGCTACTTTTTCTATCAGTCTCGAGTTAAGTTTAATTCAAAGTGAAAGCGCAGCGGATGTGCGCGCGGCGCGACCGTCGGTGGTTTTTACGCGCGGATTATCATATGATCGTCGGGTTTATGAAGACGGATTTTCTGCGGCAGTAATGATCCAGATCCTGTTCCAAAGTAGAGGATTGTAGAGTTGGACATGCGTTTGCTGTATGTCCCCTTTCCCCCCCACAACTCCTTCATACAGCTTGGGGAATCTGGTCTTGACATGTTAAAGATGAACTGTCACCATCCACCCTGGTGGAAAAACGGGTGAGTTACTCTTTTCCGACAGTGTTTATAATTAGCAACTTTTTTTTAAAAGGATTTGGTGAAAGCTTTGGGATTTTAGCTTCAGATTATGTTGTTCCTGGTTTGGTCAAGAGCTGTTAAGATATAAATAACCTGGCAGAACTAGTGGCCTGTTGTGCCTCTTCTACCGTATTAAATATTCAATCTGTTTAAAAAACGAACAGGAAAACGTTCAGTAATAGACTGAACACAACACACTGCCATCTGCTCGACTTCATTAAAGTGAATACATTGCTGTTAAAGATGGCCCTCTTTGAATAAAGGTTGCTCTTGAGCTGGTGCCAGTTTTTTTTCCCTGTTGGGGACCTCTGGAGTTAAACACAAATAGAAGATTGTACTTTCTTTTTTTTTTTATATGCATAAAACCAAAAGTCACAATGTGTTTTATACATGTCTTCCAACTAAAATGAGCTTAAACCTGCCTAAATTAGTTCACTGGTTTTAGTTGGTCTGGTTAAACGGATGTGTGGACTGGTTTTAAAGATGTTTTAGCTATTTTTCAGCTGGCCAGACTAGCTAGCCATTCAGCTAAACCAGCTGATAACCAGGATTTAGAGACCAGTTGAAGCTAGTGAACCAGTTTCAGGTGTTTTTGAATTAAATGGCTACATTTTAAGCTTCAGAAACGTTGCACAAAGCTTTGTTATAGTTTCACAAAATAACAGAGTTTAATAGACATGGTCTGGATTGTAATTGAGTCTCTCTGCCTCATCCTATCATTAAAACATGACAATATAAATAATATGCCTGAACCTGTTCTGCTGCATTCTTTTTCTTTTGTGGTTTTGTCTTCATGTAAAAAATGAAAAATCTGTTAATGTGCATGAATGCATTTGAAAGAAAGAAATGTTGTGAAAGAAGTACTTGTATGCTTTGGAGTATTAATTATGCCAGCTTACTTGCATTTATATTTATTTATTTATTTTCCTGTTTATGTCAATTTGTGCCCAAATGTGGCGGGAGATTTATGGATTATGGCTATACTATGTGGACTGTGTGGTCTCCAAATAGTGCTTTAACTAACCTTTTTATCCAAACTTTTGAAATGCTAGAACTTCATTGACGATCCCCTATGGTGAAGTGTCCTGCTGAAGGTCACACTCTCTCTTTAAACCTGTCTGCTTCCAAATTCAGTTTGCAGCCAAACCCTTAAATTACATAGCTTGCCTGGGAGGGTGATTTTTATCGTAGAGTTTATTGTGTTATTATAGTTTAAATGACAGGGTGGGATTGCTTGAAGAAGCACAGACATAATGTGTTTTTTTCTTTGCATGTTATCTTCCTCAGACCTATAGTGTAAAACAGTTTGGCCTTTCAAGGGGCCTGCTTTTCAAACTGCGTCTCAGTTTCAAGTCCTCTTCCTGCTCAGAAGCAGTTTATGTTTATAATGCCATAGTTCAACAAGCAAATGTTTGCGGGGTGAGCAAAGAGTGTGACGTTATCCCATAGTTTATGACTGTAGTATCAACAAACACTTCTGTATAGCTGAGGATTATGATATAGGTGACCTGATTCAGGATTAATAATAATATTAATACTAATGTTACTTGTCTTCAGTCAAATGGTGCAATATAAAAATATGTATGCCATTGATTGAATGCTTGTTTCATCACATCATTACATGCTGCTTCTACTCTCTTTTATTCATTATTCATTGTGCACTGTCACTTTTTCAGAACCACTTGCACTAATAGTTATGTTATTGTATTTTATTACATTTTTATCTCATCTATTTGCACTATTCTACTATTTACTGTACTTATTGTAGATTTTTATTTTTATTTTCTTGTTCCTTTGCTGCATCAAACATGTCTGCGACAAAATAATTTCCCTCGGGATAAATAAAGTTCCTCTTATCTTATCTTATAGTGTATAAATTAACCAAAAAGTGGCATTCTTACCATTTAAGTGCCATATTTTATTCATATTGTTTTGTAAATACCATTATTTTTGTGTATTTACTGAGCACAAATATTATATTTTATTGTAGTTTATGCATGTTTTTATCAGGTAACAGCAGATGATAAAGTTTATTATTTAATATTCAGTTGGTACAGACTATATATTAGCAGACCATATGCAACATGACCATGTCTTTCCTAGTTTCACAACATCTGTGTTGGCCCTCTAACAAGCATCTGCGGCCTGTTTCATCAAACGAGTTTACCAAATAAGCCATGTTTATTTCAGTTAGTCTGACTTATTGCCAGTTAGTTTGGTTTAAAATAAGTCAGACTATCTGATCTATAACTATTTATGAATATAGAGTCTGGTCTGTAAATATAGGAATATGTATTTAATGATTAGAGTTTAAGAAGCTTACTCATCAGGATGAGATCATCGAGCAGGCTAATTGTTTAATTATAGCCATAATTAAACGAAGATAAATAGTTAGTAGTGTGTTGGTTTTAGAATTGTCTTTTGTACAGCGTTTGTAGTTTTAAGTGACGTCACATTCATTTTATTTGACCAAAAGAGGGCGCCGTCTCCTTACACAAGAGTCTGAAGGGCACGGTTTGATCTGATTGAAATATTAATGGACAAAATGGGATAATAGTAGTTTTGTAACATTAACGTTGTCTAAACATATAATAGATTAATCATACAGCTATAATAAAATAACACCGTGTTGAACTGCTATTTTTATTATTTATTTATTTATTTTAACAAATGCACAGTGATGGAGTACTGCAGTATTTACTTATGGCTAGATAAAGTTATGTCTGTTATTATTAGAGTTTATATATGATTGCATGCCAGTAAAACTAAATATGGAACCTATTTAAATAATGTACCGCAGTATTTTACCTATTATATTACCTATTTTTCTTAAGTGGCCTGTAGCTTTGTTGTTGTTGTTGTTGTTGTTGTTGTTTAATAGGTGATTTTTTTTTTTTGTTTGTTTTTTTTTTTTTTCAGAACCAAAAATAAAATCAGTGAACGTTAAATCCTAGACCCAGTGTCTGATAATCACAATTTAAAATGTACTTTAAAACACGTGTTGAGATATTGCGCGTGATTTACTTAAATGTTAATATATTTACAAGATACGATATAACAATTTATTAAGGCTTTGAAGCGACATGAATGGATGGTTAAGTAAAAAAAAAAAAAGATTTTTAATTAAATGTAATTTTTGACACTAGGAATTGTACGTGTGCGCGCGCATGTTTTGTGACCGCGCTCGCGTGCAGGAGCAGCGCTTGAATGGCTGAGTAGCGCGTTCACGGGAGTGTGTGTGTGAGGGAGGAGGGAAGAACGCAATCGGCTGAGGAGTTTTTAATGTCCGCCATGTTGCGAATGGCGCACTGAGGCAGCGAGAGAAAACACACACACCCGCCTCTGCTTCTCCTCGCTGGAGCTCTTCTATTCCATTATTTTTTCCTCATTCTCCAACTCCATCCACCCTCCTCCATGAGATCTGAGGCGGTTTTATGGGTGATTGTGAGGGGATCGGATAGATTCATAGAGTAAAATGAGTAAACTGTCGTTCAGGGCGCGGGCGCTGGACGCTCTCAAACCGCTGCCCGTTTTCCGCTGCGAGGATCTGCCAGACCTGCACGAGTACGCGTCCATCAACCGCGCCGTGCCGCAGATGCCCACCGGCATGGAGAAGGACGAGGAATCGGTACGATTTTCACCATGCAACTGCCCGTTTTGTGCGATACAAATGTGTTTTTTTTCTGTCAATCTGCGCAGCTTTGGATGCAACAAAATGGCCGACTGCGCGTGAAGCGTTTTACACGGTGTTTTGGATCCGTTTTGAAGTTTGCACTGAATTTGACGTCTGGTATTTGCAGTTGGATTAATTTTATGGCCGTTTGGGGTGTGAAAGTCGGGTTTTGTCTGTCCGTGCGGACACGAATCGTGCAGGAAAACACAAAAGGAGTCATGTGACCGCGGAGGCACCGACATTTTGTTGGATTTTCTTCCTGCAGTTTCCGCAAACCACAGCCAGAGGGCGGGAAATCCCGCTGTCAGGGGAAACCTGGAAATAATCTGAAAATATTTCAGATTAATAGTTTGTCCAAAAACGTAAATTCAGCTGTTTAATCACCTTCATGTTGTTCCAGTTCTACTGATTTTCTACATCTTAGTCTTTCATTTCCATGCTGTTTATATACAACAAAGTAAATGATGCCCTGCGCTCCTCTGGAAAAAAAAGTGAATCATACAGGGTTTGAACAACATGAAGGCGGATAATGACTGAATTTCATATTTTGAGTGAATTATTCCTTAGTATTGACCTCCTTTTTCTCACTCCTGGAAACTCTTGGGTATTTCTATGTAGAGAACTCATGGTGATGCTTGTGAAATTATTTTCTCGCCTAGACTTGTGAATGCAGAATTTATACAGTTTTCTTTTTATATCCTTGAATTAAATGTAATTATGAATGAACGGGACATGTATTGGTCTTGAGGTGCAGAACCCTGGAGAGCGAGGCTGAGCTGAAGGCCTCCTAATGAGACGCTGCCGTCTGAATTCGTATTAGGGCCCTTGTGCCGCCAGCACCAATGGCTGCATTTTCTTGCCCCCAAAATATTTCAATTTGACTCAACTTAGTCATTTTAGTTAAGTGGCATGGAAACATTTTAAATGTATGGCCTCAAAGAAAATAAGCCAGCATTCCTATTATTTTTATTTTTTATTATTTTTTTATCAAAAGACAAGCATGCATATTTCAATCTGAATTTTGAGTGCTGTCAATAACACCTTGGATTTTACAGACATTAAAGCAAACATCCTAAATTTTCAATGCATTGCATGCTTTTGTGTTACTCTAAAGGATGCTAAAGAGACCATTAACATTTAAAATTGCAATACTCTTGGAGTTTACACTAGTTTTATGTATAAGTTTTGTCCTAAGCCTTAGAAAATGCATGTAAATGTGGCCAATGGCAACAGCATGTCAAGTGTCTCTCTTGTGGAGGTTCGTAAGTGGTGGTGGTGGACTGCTGAGGCCGTCCTTATTAAAATTGGATGCAGTGTTTGAAGAATTAAATATGCAAGATATATTAATAGGAATTCAAGTTGAGCCTGAAGCCCCTCTGAAAGATGAAGCATGCATGCTTGAGGCGGTGTAGAGCCTTTTCCCTTGTGTCCTCTCATAGGAGAGAAGCATGGCTTTAATCTGACCATAGTTTTCTGCGCTGTTGCATTAAATCTGTGTTAAAATGGCTCTGATGTAGAATATCTTCTGCGTTGCACTAAAGTAAAAATTTGGGATCGTTTAGGATTGAGGTGCATGCTTTTTGCATGCCTAAATACGGGTGATCTGTTTTCATATAGATTTTTGGAAAGTTATTTGGAGTCATTTAGTTCAGTGTTGTATTTTGATGGATGTTAGCAGATGGATGTTCGTTTTGAGGTTTGAATTTGTTCAAAAGTTTCGTCATCTGTAATTGCTGGTTTAGTTCCTTAGCTGTAATGTCAGAGGTCAAAAGTTTAACAGTGCCCAGCAGATCTTTTTCCAGCACTGACACAACTGTTAGGATCTATTGCTTTTGTTCTGTTCAGTCCTGTGGCTTTTGTTTTTGCATCTGCCCTGATATCTGCGCTGGTCCTTTTGTAGGCCAAGCCAACCATTTCAGTAAATATATTCTCTCAAAGAAGAAAAGTGGGTACTGCGAGGTGAAATTAAGTGCATGACGTCCTTCCTGAACGGCGTGGGAACTCTCAGTGCTCATAAATAACTCTGTAATTGTGCTTTCATTAGCGTGTGCGCCGATATGCCAGTTTCAAAGGTCACCAAATAAATAGTTTGTAATAGCTGAGTTTCTTTTGCGTCTTGTAAAAACATTCTGTGCTGAATAGCTTTTAAATGGGCACTGAAAATTAATTTAAATGGCTGTTTGTTTATGCTAAATTCCAGACGGCTTATATTATGAAAAAGATAACTCCTTAAGAGCACCGATTTTGCATTTATTGGTGCAGCATGTAGATTGGACTTTTTAAACGTTATGGAAATCAAATTAACTCAAGGTTTAAATAAGGTTTAGTTACATTTTCTTCTGCTCAACAAGTCTGCATTTATTTGATCAAAAGTACAGTAACTAGGGCTGTAACGATACACCAAACCGTGGGGGGTGAGAGAAAAAAAAGTGTTTTTTTTTTTTTAAAACAATTTGCGCCCGGCTTGGTAGTAGATAACGGGGCTTGAGCACACTGAGTAAAGACTTGAACCCCTTGTTATCGACAACCGAAAATGGGCGCATTTCTATGGCGCCAAATCTATGGCAATAATACGGGAGCGCACCACTGATGCTGGCGCACGCGGTAAATCACATACGCCAGAGGAACACATCTACACGCAAAGAAACGGGAGCCGCGAGCTCATTTCAAAACCACGCGCGCATGAAATGTCATCTGCGCGCAATTCAAGGTGGTCACTTATATTTAGTATTGGCCATAAGAAGAAAATTAGTATCTGCATATTTCCATTGCATCCCTGCTTAAGGATCCTCATGTGTTTCCAGAACCTTAAAGTCTTTCCATTTAATTGAGCCTGTTTATTTTGTAACTGGTTTTAGTGATACGTGTACATGTAAACGTATTGTTTGGCAGATGTGTGAACTGTACATCTCCTTATCTGACCACTTCTAAACCGTTACCATCAACTTGTTAATGTGAACTCAAACATGCATCCGCAGAAAACAAATATTTCTATTTTTAACGGGTCACAGGCGCTTATCCTTTCTAATTGAATTCAATTCTTATTTAAAATAATGTCGACGGTTGATAATCGGTGAACGAGCGTCGGTTACGAGAAATAACCGAAATGAGCATCCCTGGATGCCACTATTGTTTATAGATGGAATCTGTTGGCGATCCTACGGTGTTGACAAACAGTGATGGTACTTGTTCGAGTGAAACAAACATTTCAAAAGCTGCTACCCTGTTAATGAACCATGTATGTCAGTAGAAGATCATATCTTTTAAACGAAAAGTTTATTTTTAGAGCATCTCTTGCAGGTACCTGACATTTTATACCTCGGTGAAAGCTGCGAATTCCTCCCACTTTGTCAACAAGCGTTCGCTAATTAGATGCTGTCTGCATGTTTTTGCAAGATATTGATCTGGCATAGCTGGTTTTCCTCTTGAGGTTAACCCTTGAACATGGCTGCTTCTGCTTTGTTTAAACTGGATTTCCTGGGGATATCTCAGCTGTACATTGACCTTGTTTTGAAATCATATCCTTGTGCCATCATGACTGTTATCAACATTTCGTGTCAGTTAGGGCAGCGCTATGAGTGGTGCGATCACTGACCAGTCCCTGCGCTTTGAAGTGGCCTTGTGTTGAGTTCAGTGCAATTTGAAAAACATGTCCCGCTAACAAGCGCTCATATGTGCGTTTGTGCAAGGGCTCGCTGAAGATAGTGAAGAGATGATCATTTCAGCCAATCACGGTCATAGTTGTTGAGCGTGATTTCAGTACTTACTGATACCAAAGTCGAAAGGGTCCCTCGCACCTGGTCCTGCATCAGCTAGGGATGGCCCTGGTGTCACTCAATGGTGTAACTATTATGGAATTAACTGTAGTTTCTGTGTATTGAAAGCAACGAACTGCAGTTTAGTTCGCGCTGGATATACCTGTTTGATTGGGACATTTGGAAATGTTATTTTTGTGTGGATACTACATTTTTATTGTGCTGAAGCTGCTTTTTTTTTTTTTTTTTTTGACTTAGGTTTAGGCTACATGCTTCACCCCTGAAGGTCCTGGACATAGTTTACCCAAAAATGAAAGTTGTCACTATAGGCATAGTATGGAGAAAAATACTGTGGAACTCAAAAGCTATGTTTCCGTCCCCCTATTTGTATGTGCGTTTTGGAATATTGCATAAAAAAAAAGCTCCCAAGATGCACATAACTTCTAAAAATGTTTGCAGTATAAGACAGAATCACTTGAACAATGTCGTTCAAACAGCTACTAGCCTGTATGTTGTGGTCAATCTAAAATGAATATGAAAAATCTGTCATCTAATTATTTCTGTATAATAGGCCCTAACTCTTACATGGCAAGGTCAGTCTTTTGACAAATGGTATTTATATATAGATGGATATAGATATAGATAAATAAAAGCAGATATATCTATATCTATCTGTTTTCATTCGATAAGCCAAGCATGATGCATAAATGTCCGTGGTTTTAACTGTAAAAAAAACCTGAAAATGCTTAGATTAAAACCTTTTTAAATGGTTAAAACTTACAGGGAAAAACGTATACATTCCCAGAATTCCCTGCATTGCATTTTTAAAATAGTCTTTTGAAATATCAGTTATGTTTATTAGAGTTGTGTGTTACATGTAATGTTAAATAATTGTCTATTGAATATTTCAGTTTAAGTCCTACCATGATGGTGTTTAGTGTAGGGCTGCATGATTTTGAGAAAAAACCTAATTGCGGTTTTTCTGACAAATATTGCCATTTCGATAGTGAATAAAATATGTTGTTACTAGTGCTGGGCGATACGGAAAAATCATATATCACGATATGGATTATTTTATATCACGATAACGATATATATCACGATATACCACAATAAAATA
>JAUMHQ010000069.1:16633919-16647703 GCA_032361165.1 Enteromius paludinosus
CTTAACTTTTTTTCAGTTTATGAAGTAAATATTTGAGTTTGCATTGAAAAAGGCAGACACTGCTATTTTTTTGAACATCCCAATTTCATTTTTTCTGTCATTTTCTGTAAAGTGATTAAAATATAGATCGTTTTTCTTCATGTTTTGATGTAAAATATAATGTGCAGTGTTCCCTATCAATGGAAATAAAAATATTATAAGAATTCTGAGCTTTACTCATGTTTTAAAATACATTATTTTGAACACTACTGTATGTGGATACCAAGGATTTGTTCATTCACCTGTCCATACACGCTTTTATCTATCTATCTATCTATGCACTTTCATTAGTAATTTGCTCTTGAATGGTTCACATTAAATTGGACTAGACTTGCTAGATCTTCATACTTTTTGTTTATGATTCTCTGAGCATGGAGTCGAAATGTTTCAGAGTCGTTCCAAGCGAGCTTGTCTGTCTGATCGATGCAGTGGTCGATGTTTTGTGTGCTACTGAAGTAGAGCTTGAGGATAATGATGGTAATTGGCTGGTCTGATAGATCGCCACCATCGTTCTGCCTTTTTGCTTGCTAGAAAACTCTAGGAGGCAAGTCTTTATCAATCCAACATTTGTCCCTAGTTCATTTCTCGTTCTTTCTTTGTTTCGTAGTTGAAGTGCGTTATGCTGTTAATCTTCTCTAATTGCGTTCGAACTGCAAACTTCTCTTCAGATCAATATTTCAATCCAGTGGGACGGCTGTGAACAAATAGTGCGAGTGATACCTTAAAGTGAACTATTGAGAGAGAAAACGTAGTGTGTGTGTGTGTAGTATGGATGTATGTGGAACAGTATGGATGGATGTTGGAGTGGAGTGCAGTCTTACTCATCTTTTTTTAGGGTTTTGGCACAAAGGCTTTGTTTTTTTTCACTCCCACACACACTAACACAAATACACTCCAGAACCAAAGCTGTGTATTTATCGCTTTAAACCTACACCAACAGGGAGGTTAAACGCAGAGCACAGATTCCTATTAAATATGAAATTAATATTTAATGAGCTGCACCTGTGAGACTAATGTGCTGTGACTGGGATTGCCTATTGCACAAACACACACATAGACTATGTTTGGAATAACATACCAGCAGCGTGCTATACATTTTGCATACTGCATGCATATCTATCTATACATTGTTTGTACATTTTAGTATTACTGAGATACCTGATATGAAATGATTATTAGTTTGAATTAGGTTTTATATTTTTCATTTTCATTGTCTTATTTTATTATTTCTTGTTTCTTCAACAATTAGTATGCCTTTTGCATTTCACACAACCAAATCTTCTATTCTAGTCTTATTAGCTCCATTCCAGGCCCCTAAAAAGCATTGTCAGCTCAGATCAGTATTAGATGAATCCTCCACCCGTGAGCACAGCAGGACGCTGAACTAACACAAGCCCCCCGTCATGCGTTCATTTAGCCCTCTAATCTCTGAGCACATGAGGTGTGTTTGCTCATGGATTATCATCAACACCGCAGTCTTTTATCTGTTATCACATTTACATGGAGCATAGCACAAAGCTGTGCTTCTATATGACTATACTGACACATACTGTCTTTTAGACAACTGTTCTTTATCACACTATACTTCAAAATCATTATAAATGGGATTATCTTCAAGTAGAGCTAGACGTTTTAAGATTTTTCTTTTTTCATATATTGATATAAGTTATTTTGGCAGAAGCTATATGATTTGAATTCATTTCTATAAGGTGTGTGCATATTTATATATATATGTTTGTGTGTGTGTGTGTGTGTGTGTATAGGATAAAATGTCAGATGGGGCAAGGCTGTAGCGCCCCCTGTAGTAGATAATCATGAGCACTGTTATGTATGTACAATATATATATATATCTAAAATAAGAGTGCTTTATCTCTGCTGCTGGTCAAAGCATTATAAAGCATTGCTGAGTTTAAGGGCAAAGTAAGGTTTTATTGTCTTTTAATATTGTACTTACTTTTATTTTCTAAAAAATTATCTGATTAGTAAGTCATGGCAATTTATTTAAATTTTTAGTCTGTTTAATGTAACTTAAGTTGAAACTACTTGTACCAACATTAGCTAATTATATATATACACATTTTAAGATTAATATCTTAAATAGTGAATGGATAATAAGGGAGATATATATATATATTATAGTAGATAGATTACAGTGGCCGAGAGAGCTCAACGCGCTGCAACTTAAGAAAACACATGCAAAAAAAAAAACACATGCAAACAGAAAAAACGACAACACATTAAGAAAACATCTTTATCAGTTTGACAGCACAGGCGCTGCAAATTCTCGCAACACAACCAAACACAGAAACGCACTGCAAATAGCACGGATCACAATGTTAAACTTTCAGGGGGACCTCAAAAAGAGACGAACCCATCTGGGACCTGATTATTTGTTCCGTGGCTTTTGGTCAGAGTTTGCATGTGTTTTTTTCTGTTAGCATGTGTTTTCTTAAGTTGCAGCGTGTTGAGCTCTCTCGGCCAGAGTAATAGATAGATAGATAGTCATTTCAATTAAATGAACCATGACTACAATATATATATTTTTTTAGAATACTACTATTAAAAGTAGCATGCCAACCTTTTTTATACACCAACACATTAAGAAAACACAGCCTAGTCAGGTTTACGACAGGGTTCAGCTGAGTGTTGTATGCAGTCCTAAAGCAAATCTTTAGTGCTGACTCTAATCCCACACTGCCGTCTGTTTACTAGTCAGTCCACAGGAGTACGTGGAGTACGTTTTTACATCGCAGAACATGAGACACTGCAAGTTGATTACTATTGTGTTTCTCGTCATCTTAAAACCTCTTGATATTAAATATTATGCTTGAAATTACATATGCAGACAACTTGAAATAAACAGTATTCATACATTCATTTTTTGTTTTGTGAATGTTTAAACGTAGCTGAAAATACTTCATTGTGAAGATTTACTGCACAGGCCATTTCAGTAAACACATTTCAGACTAAAAAAGTTAAATGAAATTCCTAAACTGAATTAACAGTCAAAACAAATAAGCATTTCTACGTGCTTAGAATTAATTATGTCTGCAAATATTCAGAGTGAAGTCGAAAGAACAAAGAGGTCCCAGATCATTGTATTTCATGCTTTGTTCTGTTTCAGACGTGTTTATTGCCTTCATGCTTTGATCTAGTAATATAATCATACTCATATTGGATAATAAAGATACTTCAGATGGAATATGATGCTTGTGTTGATTCCAGACACTGAATCTGGAGCCAGAGGGCTTGAGAAATACTTGATTTGCAGCTGTTCTCTTTCTTCCCCTGTTTTTCTCTCTCTTCTCAGACTGAATTTCTTGTTGCTGCAGTGTTATAAGCACTGCTTGTACAATATTTTGGTTTTCCATTTAAAACCTTTTCAAATTTCTCATTATCAGCTTTTTGTCTTGTTAGAATTTGTGTCTTTTCAGTTAAAGTACATCACTTGCAGCCCATTCAAGTGCCATGTAACACATACATAACGCTGTGAAGCTGAGTGCCATCCAAATGAATTACCACTTCTCAAGTGTGCTCCGCTCTTGCCAGGACATCTTTAAATGTTATGTAAGCTGGCTTTGTAAGTTATTAAAGAATATTTTTCACAGCACAGATGTTTCGCCTGGGAGTGTGAAAAGACGGTGAGAAAGAGCAAGGAATCATGATGATGAGGCAATACAGAGATTAAATAAAGCAGAAAGAGTGATTAAAAAGGACAACATTAAATCCTGTACAGTTGCTCTTTACTGTATAGACGCTCATTTAATCTATAAATGGGCCTCCATTCATGTTATGTTGATATGACCTCATCAGAGAGTCTGAGGGCTTTTAATAAATCAAAAATACTAACCATATTAAAAAGTTAATTTTTTTCCTTTATTAATGTACGCACAGCACCCCATATTGACAGAAAAACACAGAACTGTTGACATTTTTGCAGATTTATTAAAAAGAAAAACTGAAATATCACATGGTCCTAAGTATTCAGACAGATTGCTGTGACACTCATATATTTAACTCAGGTGCTGTCCATTTCTTCTGATCATCCTTGAGATGGTTCTACACCTTTATTTGAGTCCAGCTGTGTTTGATTATACTGATTGGACTTGATTAGGAAAGATACACACCTGTCTATATAAGACCTTACAGCTCACAATGCATGTCAGAGCAAATGAGAATCATGGGGTCAAAGGAACTGTCTGAAGAGCTCAGAGACAGAATTGTGGCAAGGCACAGATCTGGCCAAGGTTTCTGCTGCACTTGAGGTTCTTAGCCGTCCGGCCAAACTGAGCCATCGGGGGAGAAGAGACTTGGTGAGAGAGGTAAAGAAGAACCCAAAGATCACTGTGGCTGTGCTTCAGAGATGCAGTCAGGAGATGGGAGAAAGTTGTAGAAAGTCAACCATCACTGCAGTCCTCCATCAGTCGGGGCTTTATGGCAGAGTGACCCGACGGAAGTCTCTCCTCAGTGCAAGTCACATAAAAGCCTGCATGGAGTTTGCTAAAAAACACCTGAAGGACTACAAGATGATGAGAAATAAGATTCCCTGGTCTGATGAGACCAAGATAGAACTTTTTGGCCTTAATTCTAATCTTAAAAGAAGTCAAATATAACAAACTGGAAATAACAATAACACTAAATGATCTGCCCCCCATTGAAGAGAGGCGGTACAAAGGGACAGCGAGAAGGCCAGTATCAGAGGAATGTAGTGAGCGAGTCGGGATGTAGGGGACAAGCAAATTGCAAAGATAAGAGGGAGCTAAGCCATTTAAGGATTTAAAAAACAAGGAGAATTTTGAATTTAATACTTTAAGCAACTTGGTGCCAATGGAGATCATACAAGACTGGGGTTTTTTACGGGCAGAACATTTGGTATGAGTGAGTATTCTAGAGTTTTGAGTATATTGTAATCTGGAGATGGAGCAAGCAGGTAGACCATTGAAGAGGGCATTACAGAAATCAATGCGTGATGAGACGAAGGCATGGATGACAGTTTCAACATCTTTGGCACTGATGAAGGGACGCAGTTGGGCAAAACGAATGAGGATTTAGTGACAGATTTAAAGTGAGACTGAAAGGACAGTGTGGAGTCGAAGATTACATTAAATTTTTTGGCAGAATTTAGATGTTTTGATGTGAGAGCCAGCAATCTCACAGGTGAAATTGGTAGAAATGTTGCTAGTGAGTGCTGGGGAAAATTATCTCAGTTTTGTCCATATTAAGTTTCAGAAAACGTAAGTTAAGCCATTCTTTACTGTCCTTCACACGAGCAGAGATTTCATCAATTTGGCCGGATGGAGAGGGTGTACAGATAGAATGAAGTTGAGTGTCGTCGGCATAAAAGTGATAGTTAAGACCATGACGTTGTAAGATCAGACCAAGTGTAAATAATAGTGGGCCAAGAACAGATCCCTGAATACATTTTTATTATTGTTTTAATAAAACATATAAATACTTTGCACAAAGAAAATTAAACCTTTATTTAAATGAGACATATGCTATTCTAGTCTATTCTATTATACGTAATGGACATTTGTAGGTTAACATTTTTACCCAATTTTAGTATATGTTCAATTAGTTTTTTTGTCATTAATTTATTTTGATTATTATTATTATTATTATTATTTAAGCTAAGTAGTATTTTTAAGATTTAAAAAAAAAAATAATAATAATAAAACATTTAATAAAAATAATAAATGGGGTGGCAGAGTATTTTAACATCAGCAGCATATAAACACATTATTTTGTAATATACTGTATATATATTATTTCAGTGTGTGTGTATGTGTTTAGTCACATTCTTTACAAGTTTCATATGAATGACAAACTGCTCTATCCAATTATAAATTAATACGATCAAATCGTTCATGTAACTATAGTGATACGAAATCTGTCCATTCTCATATGCTTCTGAACTTCACAGAAAGATGAAATAACACCAACTCCCCTCTGAATTCCTGTGTGGGCCCCCATTGATGTCCTAAAGCGCCATTTAGTGGTTTAAAAATGTATTGCACGTTAATTTTCATATTCTCTTGAATAAGTCCGTTTGATCCTAGTTATATTGACTCATCCATGGGAATTAGATGGAAAACCGATCCATGGAAAATGCTGATCCATGCAAACATCACATTTAATTAAACACAGTCTCAAACCCGACAAAGAGCCCAGAGTGCATCGACACAAACACTTCAGATATTCCCAGAAGTATGATGGCAGTGGTGCATTGCAGACATATTTTATATTAGTTTAGCATTCTGTGTCGGCTCTGAGGACCAGAGGAAAGCGTGTTAGTTTGATCCGTGTGCACCGACACAGCCTGCTGGGATCAAACAATTAACCTTCGGTATATTGAAAGCAACAGGAGAATGCTAACACAAAACCTTGCAAATGAAATAACAGCAGTTGCTATAGTAACTTGTGCAGAAGTCTAAAGGCATTTGTGCAACACCGTACAATATGTTTCAGTTGCCAAGAAACATCTGGCCCGGACGTACTGTAAATACTTCAAAAAAGGGGGAACATGAGGAGAACTTGGGAAGATGGAAAGTTTATCGTGTTGTAACATAAAGACATACAATTTTTTTCTTGAATGCATGGGATATGATTTGTTTAAATTTATAGAGATATGTAGCCTTTTTTGTTTTTTTCTAAAAAGTTAAAACAATGCTTATGAACATTTTACATGTTATTTCGGTGGAAATTAAGGCCATGCTGGTAGATGAGTTTGTTTTTTCATTCATTTGTAGTCATCAACTGATCCTCTGCAGTGAATGGGTGCCGTCAGAATGAGAGTCCAAACAGCTGATAAAAGCATCACAAGTAATCCACATGACTTCAGTCTATTAATCAATGTCTTGTGAAGTAAAAAGCTGCATTGGAAACAAATGCATTTTAAACTTAAAGCTCTTTCTTCTCGCCAAGATATGAGTCTATAATCCATAATAATACTTCATCAAGCAAAAATCCATTCCCTGTTGTCCTGTAACATCAAAATCCATTGACAGATTTGTTCAGAACTGTTGTAAACTGTTGTAAACACTGCTTGATCTGTGCATATTTCTCACCTAGTTCAGACAAGATGACTTTTTCCACTGCAGAAAGCAGTATAATGAAATAGTTTTAAGTAAAAAAATGTTTTGATGGATTTGTTTCCTTAAAAAATTCTGTGTTTTTTTGTTTGGTTTTTTTACTTCACAAGAGACATGTGGATTACTTGTGGATTATTGTTTTTTTTTTGTTCATCCGTTTGGACTCTCATTCTGATGGCACCCATTCACTGCAGAGGATCCATTGATGAGCAAGTGATGTGATGATAAATCTATGAGTTAAAATGACTTAAATTGTGTATTTGGTCACTCTGTAAACAGTTGTTCAAAGAACTGCATACTGATTCTTTTGCACTTTGCAAACATGTTAGAAATGACATGAGGTTCCAGAAAAATCCGGAAATCACATTATGATTTTTTTAACAGTTTATTTGGGAATTACTGTGTCAAATAAGTATTGGATCACTTGAGTAAAAAATGTTTTATATTTGGTAAAGAAGCCTTTGTTAACAATTCCAGAGGTCAATCGGTTCTTCTAGTTCTTCACCATGTTTGCACGGACTGCAGGAGGGATTCTGGCCCACTCCTCCATACATATCTTCTCTAGATCTGTCAGGTTTCAGCTCCCTCCAAAGTTTTTCAATTGGATTTAGGTCTGGAGACTGGCTGGGCCACTCCAGAACCTTGATATGCTTCTTACGGAGACCACTCCTTGGTTTTCCTGGCTGTGTGCTTTGGTCATTGTCATGTTGGAAGACCCAGCCACGACCCATCTTTAATGCTCTGACTGAGGGAAGAAGGTTTTTTTCCCAATATGTCACAATACATGGCCCTGTTCATCCTCTCCTTAATACAGTGCAGTCGCCCTGTCCCCTGTGCAGAAAAACACCCCCAGAGCATGATGCTTCCAGCCCCATGCTTCACTGTAGGTATGGTATTATTAGGATGATACTCATCATTCTTCTTCCTCCAGACACGGCAAATGGAGTTAAGACCTGGAGTTAAGTCTCATCTGACCACAGGACTTTCTCCCATAACTCCTCTGGATCATCCAGATGGTCCCTGGCAAACTTACGACGGGCATGGACATGGGCTGACTTTAGCAGGAGAACCTTCCGTGGGACACAAGATTTTAAACCATGACGTCTTACTGATAGCAGCCTTGGAAGCGATGGTCCCAGCTCTCTTCACGGCATTGACCAGCTCCTCTCGTGTTGTTCTGGGCTGATTCTTCACCATTCTTAGCTTCATTGATACGAGGAGAGATCTTCTGTGTGACCCTAGTCAGAGGGACACTGAAAGTCATCATTATCCTCTTCCATTTTCTGACAATTACTCCAACAGTTGTAATTTTTTCACCAAGATGCTTTGCAATTGCCCCGTAGCCTTTTCCAGCTTTGTGAAGGTCTACAATTTTGTCTCTTGTGTCTTTTGACAGCTCTTTGGTTTTGCTCATGTTGCTACTTAGACTTTGGCTGATTGTGGGGTGCACAGGTGTCTTTATGACAGCTAACGACCTCAAACAGGTGCTACTAATTTAGAATCATGAGCAGAGTGTAGCTGGACTATTTAAAAGCTAAATAGCAGGTCTTTGAGGGTCAGAAATCTGGCTGATAAGCAAGTGATCAAATACTTATTTGTGTAATAAACACCAGCTGATACTGGGATATCAGCGACAGTACAGAGATCAATTGGTTCACTCCATATGTTAAGAGCCTCGCTGCAAAATTGAAATTTTCCTTATTATAGCACATTAAACTGATTAAGGAATATCAGCTTTAAAGATCACAATTACTGAAGCGATGCAGTTTTCTCACCCAGTGGAGGGGGTCATGATACACCCGCCGCGGTCCACGGTGGCTCTGCAGCCGCAGCCTCGCTCCGGCGTGTCGTGGTTCATGCCAAAGTTGTGTCCAAGCTCATGGGCCAAAGTCACCGCAGCGCCGAGAGGGTTGTCAGAGTGATCCTATAAAGCAGAGAGATTGAGAAACCATCAGTCAAACACAAAACAAATTAACCAACTTGGTCTTATAAAAATATGTATCTCTGTGCACTTTTTAATGTTTTTACGTGCCTCACTGCACGTTTCGCTGCAGTTTCAAAGAGAAATGTCCACTAAGGAGCTAAAACACATGTTCAATATGTGAACCCTTGGCATGTTTTTATAATGTTGATATACTGTAGGTACAGTATGTATTGCAGTGCAGTAAATTAAAAGCTTAAAAGTTAATGCTCTATCATGTTGGAAGTATGCCCTACACCAAATCCAACTCTAAACCTACCCAAAACTAATTTAACAACGCACTGTGTCAACTTCCTTTTACACAGACGTGAACTGTGTTGTCAAACCGTAGTTTTCATAAGCCTATATGAAGCTGAATATGTGTGATGCTAACATTCAAAAGCATCAGTTTTCAAATATCCAAGCATATTAATATTGTTTTAAAGTCATAACATGATATTATTCAAGTAATTGTATGAAAACTAGGCTTTATTCATCGTTAATTTGTGAGAAAATTAATAAAAGCTGTCAGAGTTTAACTGCCTCTAATGTTAATTTCTTTTGGAAACTGCAGTGATATGCACTTGTTGGTACATATTTTATGTCTTGCTAAAAAGTGCACCAAGGTACATTTATGCCATGAGACCAAGTAGCAATAAACACTTTGCAAATTTAAATAAGCAATCAATTTCAATTTAAAGCAAACAAGAGCAATTTCTTCCTCCGCAACCCCAGAGACCCGAGAGGCGTTATCCGTCCTGTTCCACCTTCCCTCCCCAGATTACATCTCTCCTGCATGTTTGCTTTTCTCTCAGAAAACGGTTTCACATGAGATCCGCAATAAGCAGACGCTAACGGCCTTTATAATTACTTTTCCACAAATCCGTCAGAGCAGCATGACTGGAGATCCTCGGCTGTAATTGCAGTTCTGCAGCCTTTGTTTGGGAAGGGTGTGTGCTGATGAGGCGGGACAGACACAATTACAGTCGCTTTGGTGGAGGACGTGTCTGGCAAACACGTGAACACCAAATGAAAAAGGAGGGGAGACCGCCAGATTCGGTTCTGTTCTGAGTGATTATGAGCGTGAACGTGCAGAGGGAAGTTTTGTTGCTCAGAAGGTGCTCTCTTTCAGAGCTAAAGAGACTCAGAAACTTAACACTGGAACAAAATGACTTAAAAAGTTTGGGGTCAGTGAGAAAGTAATGCTTTTATTCATCAAGGGTGCATTAGAATGATCAAAAGGGACAGTAAAGACTTTCGGAATGTTCCAAAAGACTTTGATTCCAAATAAATGTGACTCTTTTAGAACTTTTTATTAATCAAAAATACTGAATAAAATCATGGCTTCTACAAAAAATACTGTAGAAATAAATTTCAGTTGATGTCCTTTCAAATTCTTTATTTTTAGTGAAATTTACAAGCTATTTGTGAGTGAAAACTGTTTCAAACACAATTTGTTTTCAGTGTATGAAGCAGTGTATGTTTTCAACACTGATAATAATCAGAAATGTTTCCTGAGCAGCAAATAAGCATATTAAGATAAGATTTCTGAAGGATCACGTGACACTGAAGACTGGAGCAATGATGCTGAAAACTCAGCTTTGATCACAGGAATAAATGACATTTTAAAATATATTAAAACAGAAAACAGATTTTTACCTTAAACTGGGGGAATAAAAACAGTTTCCAAATAAAGATAAAGCTAAAGATTTCTACACTTTTGAACTGTAGATTACATTATATTGCCTATAAGGTACACATTTAGTCACAAAAATCGTTACAATTATTGCTACACACAGCTTTCCTGCCAGCTTTGAGCATTTATAACTGTGTCAGGCAAAAATGCTGATGCTTATGAATCCTGCACATTCTATAATGAGCCTGATTTGCATAGAAAGGAGGCACGTTTGTCAAGAAAAGTACGAGTTCATTTATATATGCATGATGCAATTTGCTTTCACACTGAAAGAGCGTCTGACAGGCAGGAGTGTGTAAAGTCCATTTAGAGATGGTTAAAAGAACCAGATCCGTTTGAAATCAAGGAGGAAAACAGCAAATTGGATTTCCAAAAGCCTCATTGGTTAAAAGACGCTTATGCCCGAGCGCAATGTGGCAAAAGTTGCAATTTTCTCACTCTAGAGGACACAAACTTAAGATTGCTGGGTGTTTTTTGGAGCATAAAAATCAGAGAAGCAGAAGACTCGAGCAAAAGTCTCCATCTGCGCTCCATTTAATCTCTTTTGATGTCACTTTGTGAGTTTTATTTCCAGTGGATGTGAGAATTCTGACGGTCCGGGGAGCTGAACACAATCTGCTGATGTCTGTGTATGTCATTGCATTTTCAGGAAGCTTCAGTTTGGTTAAGTGGGAACTGGTCAAATGAGGACAAAACCTAATCTGAACACAAGATGTCATGAGATTCGGTGAAATACTGTGGCTTTTATGGTGGCAACTCAACTCCATCAAACAGCAAAAACAAAAGTCTGACATTCAAGAGGCGGCCAAAGGAAATAAAACACATCCGATGAATGAGTCAGTGTAGAAAACATGCATGTCTGCTGTTCTGACTGACCAAGAGACTAAATGTTTCGGTAGAAACCGCATAATGGAGAAGCTTTTAATGAAAACACAAATATCGAGATGGTCAATTTTATACATAAAATCACATGCAAGCAGAATAAAAGCAATAGTTTGAACTATCTGTGCTGTTAAATTGGAGGTAGTCGCCTATAAATACGTCATACTCTTGAAGGTGTCAGCTGCGTGTTGGGTTGATTTAAGGATGTCACTCACCATGACGATGCCTCCTGACTGTTCTGCAGTGCACATGCTCATAATGGGAGCCATGCCGATGGTGGTGCCCTGGAAGTAAACCCCACTGAAGAGAGAAAACAGGAAAGTCATGTGACACATGTTCATCTACAGCAGGCTGTGTAAAATTTCAATAGAACCAGAGTGTTTAAAAAAAAAAAATGTAATAAAACCTCATTAATTTTTTTCAAAGTTTCAAAATAATAAATATTAAAGTGATTCTTCCTGGAAGAAGAAGTGCATTGATTCCGGTGGTAAACCGCATGCTGTTTTTTCCACCTGCCTGCCCTCAGCAGTCAAACCTGATGAGCTGAGCGTTATCGTGGGGTCTCTGCGGGAGCAGCTTGACTTTTCTCCAGTCCAGGAACTCGTGGAGCGTTGTGAAAGGATCCTGTGTGATGGAGCATTTGTCTCCGTCACTCCACACCTCCAGCCCCACCAGAGCCACGCGGATGTTCAGAGATCTGTAAAACTGAAACGCAGCGATTGCTATCAGCAAAGCAGCTTTAAGCAGATGTCATTGCACAAACATGTAATTACTAATTACATACCATTTTGAATGCTAAAATGCAAATATGAATGACTAAATAAGAACAAGAACAAGTAAATATAAGAATTTCACAGCATTAATTATTAATTCATTATGCATGTTGACACGCTTTCCAAGTTTACCTTGTCCACGTAGTTTGCTATTTCAGCGAGCCTCTGTTTCACTTTCTCCACGTCTTTCCCCTGTTTCTGATACTAAAATGAAAAGAGGGACAAAAAAAAGTCTTTAAACTGCAGCCAAATGTGCCGTCCATTGGCCAGCTGTGGTAATTGTCACATGAGTTCATTCATTTTTCACGGGAAGCGGCACACAGATGTTGAGCCAAACACGACCAGCAGTGTTTGAAGTCCAGACTGTCAGCTTTACAGAATAAAAGCACAGACTGGAAATGTGTCACCCATGATTGCTGTGATTGTTGCAGGAGAAACCAACATCAGGATGGAAGCTTTTATTGCAGTAAAATGTGCTTAAATAAGCTCCACAGGACAGGATATTTGAAAGGTAGAAAGAATTATAATGTAAACAAAGTGTTTCTTAATGCACATTACTAACAGTCTTTATTTCCTGTCCAAACAAACCATGACTCTCTAATCTGCGTTGACCTTTGACCTCCTGACTTTCCTAAACCCAGAATCCAGGGTTCATGACCTATAGAAGTCTCATGCCAATAAATGGAGTTACAAGGATTTAATTTAGTGAAACTCAGCTGGTCACAATTAAAACTACGTAAAATAAATAAAACAAGTCAGTTGAAACAAGACAGACACGAAATAACCCAACTGAAATAACTTCAAGAACTATACTTACTAACTTTAATAATTACTAAAATTAAAATAAAATAAAACAAAAAACTAATAACAATGACAAAGCACACAGATTATTGCATTATTGAATTAAATTGCAAAATGTAAAAAATAATTATAAACACTTACATTTTTAAAATGTAAAGAGATGGAGAGTAAATATAAATACGGTAGCAACATTATAGGTTTTATAGTTTTAACTTAAATTTACAGGTAAATCCTACAATTTCATTAACTGATATAATGGTACAGTGCCCCTATTGTTGTTTATGACTCCGTCCACACGAAGCCGGTGCGTTCCCTATCCGATCATGTTTTTTCCTCGTTCTAAAAAAAAATAAACACGAAACCACTGAAAACGGTGTAGTATATATACTAGACCAGTATGGGGCGCTGTATTCTGCCATAGAGATACACTAACCACCTAGACGAAGTTGGCGAGTGACGCAGCCAACACGTGATTTGATGACATCATCGTTTCACAAAATATACGGATTGGCTGTACACACGAAACCGCAAGGGTGTCGTT
>JAUMHQ010000069.1:16665590-16683251 GCA_032361165.1 Enteromius paludinosus
TAAGCCCGCCACTCATCACTTATTATTGTCGATCCCACTTTAACATGGTGAGCTATAAGTGGCACCAGATCTCTCCTCCTTCTTCTCCCGACTAAGCGAAGAACAGGCTTTGCATGTCTTCTCCCTCTCCAGTCCGGTATTAGGTATAGTTATAAATCATTAAAATACAGTCAACAAGTCATTTATAACTTGTTAACGAACTGCTTGGCTATCTATAAGGCACAGTTATAAATAATAACTGTTATTTAACAAGTCATTTGTAACTCATTAACTAACCATTTATTAATGGTCTATTAACTAGTTATCATTGTTAGTTATAATTAAACTATTAACTGTTATTTAACAAGTCATTTATGACCCATTAACTAACAGTTAATTAATGATCTATTAAGTAGTTATAATGAATAGTTATTATAAAGTGTTACCGCTATGGACTATACCGCTGTTAGCTGTATTTTAATTTTTTTATGATTTGCTGTATTTTTTAGCTAATCAAAAAAATTGGATTACACTATGAAAAAAACACTTTTGAAGAACAGAGTAAACTGTAATGTTGTCTCTTCAACTTTGCTTTTTATTTTCCTCTTTCTTTGCATTGACTTAACTGCTCACACACCTTTCTAACCCTCTCTGTCTTTCTCTGTCTGTGTTTTGTCTCAGCATGAGGGTGGAGGTCTCATTGACGAAGAGTTCACAGTGGCTCGTCTGTACATCAGTAAGATGAAGTCAGAGGTGAAGACTCTGGTGAAGCGCAGCAAACAGCTGGAAAGCGCTCAAGCTGAGAGCAACAAGAAGATGGATGAGAACGAGAAAGAGCTTGCAGCCTGCCAGCTCCGTATCTCTCAGGTAGATGCAAGAACGGCGAGATAAAGCAAGAGTAGTTCATCTGAAAAATAACATTGTCATTCACTCACAAACTTGTTTTAGTTTATTTTACTGAACATAAAAGAGCATTTACACAGTTCTTCGCCTAGTAAAACCAGTTTTATGTTTATTAGATTGGAAACACTGCCTGCTCTCCATTACAACACTAGCGTGGCATTTACAGGAAGCTTTAAAATGATCCTGAGATTTATTTCTGTGTTGGTCTACAGTATGAAGCAAAGATCAAGTCCCTGACAGAGTATCTGCAAAACATTGAACAGAAGAAGAGACAGCTAGAGGAGAACGTCGACTCTCTCAATGAGGAACTGGTCAAACTCAGTGCACAGGGTACAAATACACACGCATGCTTTTCTTTCCTCTCATAAATGCATTTTAATGCTCATAAAAGCTGTGTGGCCCAGACAGACCAACTTTTACTGCCCTCTTGTGGTGAGACTGCATTGGTTAGTTTTTAAAGAGAAGTTTATTTTCCATTGTGCAGAGAAAGTTCATGCCATGGAGAAGGAGAATGAGATACAGAGTGCTAATGAAGTCAAGGTAAGCATTTTATAACTTTGCACAACAGTGATATTTCAAAGCATAACTTAATGAGTTTTGTTTATTCAACTCTTTGCCGTTTATATTTTCTGCATCATTTATATTGCAAGAGGTTTCATTCATTTTAAAAGATAGCTGTGATTCCTAGTTTCTCTGAATGTGTGATTGTACAGGTTGCAGTTGAGCAGCAGATTCACAACCACAGAGAAGCTCATCAGAAGCAGCTGAGCAGCCTGAGAGATGAGCTGGAGACCAAGGAGAAACTCATCACTGAACTGCAGGAGTAAGACATAAACGCACTCATCTTCAGGCACTGAATTGAGGCCGCATTTGCTCATTTTTCCTCTCTTTGTATCCTCTCTGCAGTCAGAACCAGAAGATCATGCTGGAGCAAGAGCGCTTGAAGGTGGAACACGAGAAACTCAAAACCACTGACCAGGAGAAGAGCCGCAAACTGCACGAGCTCACGTACGACGAGCATGCAGAGATTTGAATGGTGTATGCAAAAAAAATAAAAAATTGGTCTGGTATTTTAATGCTAAAATATGTTTACAGAGTGATGCAGGACAGAAGGGAACAGGCCAGACAGGATCTCAAAGGACTGGAGGAGACAGTGGTACGTTATTTTGTTCAGTGCATGAGATTTTTTTGGATATTCGTATGCATGTGTGCAAGCTATGATTTATCTCTTCTTCGCAGGCCAAAGAGCTGCAGACTCTTCATAACCTGAGGAAACTATTTGTTCAGGATCTGGCCACACGGGTGAAGAAGGTACAGCCATTGTGTACACCACCTTCTCTAAAATTACTCCAAATAATTCATTAAGTGCAATATGGATATTTTTTTTATTATGTTTATTAAGTTATTAAGACTAATCCTGAACTATGGTTGCTAATAAATGCTAAACATTAGATTAGTTTTGTAGGTTCTTGTGTATAGCTGTATTTTTTATTTTTTTTTAAACACAAGTTCCTGCTAAAGTTTAATTTATTTAATTTATTTTATTTGAATTCTTAATGATTTTACTACTTTTAATTATTTATTTTATTTCTGTTATAAAATATTTTTCTTAAATTACTTCATTGATTATCTTTTATTTATATATAGACTTTAGTTTATGTGGCTGCCACTAAGCTAATAGACATCATAAAACCTCACGACCTTGTTGACCATTCTCAGACGAACCTGAATAATGCATTGACATGTTTTTCAGAGCGCTGAGATGGACTCGGATGACACCGGCGGCAGTGCTGCACAAAAACAGAAGATCTCGTTCCTTGAGAACAACCTTGAGCAGCTCACTAAAGTGCACAAGCAGGTAACCACACACTCACAACATCAGCTACCATAAGAGCATACTCTCAAAAAACCCCACACGCTCACTGTTGTCTTTCTTTTGTCTGTCCAGTTGGTGCGTGATAACGCTGACCTGCGCTGTGAGCTTCCCAAGCTGGAGAAGCGCCTGCGGGCAACGGCGGAGCGCGTGAAGGCTCTGGAGTCTGCGCTCAAAGAGGCCAAAGAGAACGCAGCTCGTGACCGCAAACGCTACCAACAAGAGGTGGACCGCATCAAAGAGGCAGTCAGAGCCAAGAACATGGCCCGCAGAGGACACTCGGCACAGATCGGTTAGCTCTCACACACACACACACACACTTTAACAAAGAGCTGTTATTAGATTCAGCCAATTATACTGTAACAGAGGAACAGTGAAAGTTGTTGAATGCTACAAAGATGTGTTGCTTACTGACTTTTTTAGGGATGTTAGTAGATTAAAATGATTAATCATGGTGCATCTTGTGATTTCTTTGAATTGAACACAATTAATAGCCAGTTTTGAAGCTTTTCAGTTTGTCATCTTTTAAAACAGATGTTTCAAGTTGTTTCAACGTGTTCGATTTTCCTCCGACTTGAGGGAATCATATTCTAAAGCTAAAAAATTAGATTCTGTATCCATTACACACTAGGCGATTTTCTGACTGCCCAATCCCTGCAGAATAGCATTGATTCGTCCAGGCTGAAACTCAGTGCACTAGAAGTCTTATATTGTATTCCTTTTGGCATTACTGACTAAGTCATATTTCCTCCTTTCACAGCCAAGCCAATCAGACCCGGTCAGCCGCCTGTCGCTTCTCCCACCCACCCCAATGTCAACCGCTCAGGAGCGGGGCTCTTCCAGAACAACCAATCAGTGGGCATCCGTGGTGGAGGCGTAGTCAAACAGTAAAATAAGTGAGTACATGCTGCAAAATATACATTGTGCAGGTAAAATAGGAAACTCCTTTTTCACCTTCTGTCTCTCTCTTTCTCGCTCTTTCCAGCTGTCGAATGCTGAATTTAACCCCAGTAGCCCCAGCTGAAGCTGATATCACCCCAAAAAGCTGAACAGGCATTCCACAGCACGGGAGGGTTCAATACTATACATATGAAAATGAATATAAGTATATATATGTGTATGAAACATGAAATACTATCCCCGTCTGGGCTGTACAGATGTTCCTCCATTCTTATCTTATACCTTCCCTTTAAAAATACTGAGAAAACGTTAAAAAAAAAGACAGGCTTTTTGCACCAGTGGACACGTGTGTAACTAGCGTGTATCTCTTCACTCTTGCGCAGTAGGCTTCTGCTCACATCCTGCTCTCCACATCCCTCACTGTGCCAAGTTGAATGTATTACCAAATTTACAAAAGAAAAAAAAAGGCAGGAATGAATGGAAAAAGGAACAAAAAAAAAACAAAACTACTAGCTGCATTATTTTAGCCTTATTTATGTCCGTTCACATTTTGGATTTGTTTAGAGAGTTAGCTTGTTCTCTCTTGCTTTGAGTAGTTTCTATTGAACATTTCACCTAAATAGGTAAGTTAAACACTACAATTGAACTGTATATATGAACTAGTTTTTGTAATGATGGACATGTTCAGAAGAAAGATTTAAATTATGATGAAAGGGTCGTCTGAAAGTAGGCAAACGAGATGCAGTTCCATGAAATGAGAACAAAAAGGCTGCTTAACGTAGACGCACTTGAGCTGCAGGTATATTTAAAGCACCGTACGAACACATCACGAGTAATCATTGTTGTTACAGCATAAAGACCTGTGTGTATGTCACAGCCTGAGGTCTTAGATGAGTTGTAGCTAGGTTAAAAAAAAAACAATAATACTAATGTCACGTGCTCATTTCAATATTTAACTTCATTTCTCACTGTTTAAGCAGGTAGAGTTTGCCGTATTGATGCTGCTCCGTTGCTCAATCACTATAAATCATGTGTGTGTGTGGATTTTTTTCTCTTAGTTTTACCTATCTTATTCCCAGGCAGGATTGCTGTTACATTGTTTTTAGTAGTCAGGGAACCTAGCTTTTAATTTCCCATCAATGAACACCTCCCCTTTATTATTTATTCATCCGCATGTCATTCCAAACCTGTTAGACTTTCCTTTTATCCCACACTAATGGATATCAGAATGTTTATACCGCTTTTTGAAATTAAAATGCATAGACATAGACAATTTCAAACTCCAGAATGTAAAAAAAAAAAAACACCATTGAGATGTTTTATTTCACGTGATTATTCACTAGTCCTATGGCATTTGGTGTCAAACCTGCCACAACATGCATTGAATGAGCAAGTTTTTTTAGGCTGCTGTTTTTGGAGCTGTAGTTCAGTAGGGTTTGGGACTGCATGAGAGTAAGGAAATGATGACAAAAGTGATCACATCCCACCCTTGTTCCCTTTTAGAGACACTCTCTCGATGGTTAGTTTGTAACTTTGTCGTTTTTGTTGGAGTGAGGTTTGTGCGATGGTCAGACAGCCATTGAAGTCACAATATACCTTCGCTCCTGAGTTTTTACCTTTTCGATTTGATTTTAGTCCATTATAGGGTCCATATTTTTAAAGTTCTGCGGTTGAACCTTCAGTGCTTTGAGCATTGCAAACAACCCAGGGAAACACATCATTTAGTTCTGGCTCACACAGCGTTTGCTTATATAGACCTGCTGATTGGCTCTCTACAGTTCCAATGCTTTTCATTCAGCACAACGTTACTGCCTTTCATTGACTAGTGTAAATGGGTGGGGCCTATTTAACGGTGGGTGGGGTTTATTTAATCATTTTAGGTCATGTTTTCATTTTGTTGCACTTGCAACTAGGTAATATTTATTTCTGTTTTATTTTAGTCTAGGGATTTTGCTATTCGTTTTCTGTTGTTGATCTTTTTTTTAAGTGTTGTTTTTTTTTTTCTCATGACAAGTATATGTAGATTCCAGTGTACTTGGTTCGTTTTTCCATGTGTTTGGATCCAGATCCTACTAGGTGTCCTGTGTAAATGACTGTAGTACTGTAGTAGCAGGGGGAATATTGAAGATGGTCTTTTACAACCTTTTGTGTGCAATATGAATCTGGTGTAGAGCAAGTTTCACAGTACTAAAAAAAAGTGATGGAGAGGAAATGAACTGCACTCAATAGTCCTCCCATTTTATTTCATTGTTTAAGCTCATTTGTCTGACGGTTGTCTTGTTTGCCGAGTTTAATTTTTTTTTTTTAAAGCACTTTAAAATGTTACCATCTCAATTGAAAAACGCACTTGTTGAAAACTGAAAATTTGCATCTCAAACATGGAATTCCTCACTGAATTTTATAGTTATTGTTATCTGCAGGAGGTCATGTGTTTTGAAGACTGTGTCATTGTTTTGTTTTGTATTTTATTTTGCCTTGAATCTGCATTTTTAACAGTTGCTGGGGAAAACACTCCGTTTAAATGGCTCTAATGGAAAGATGTAATGGTGATCAGATAATGTGTACAGTTGGTTCTTCAGAGTGTCTAGATTGAATTGCTGTGTATATTTCCTTCAGTTGCTTACTGTAGGCAAGTTTTCACCCCTTGACATGAAACGCAAATAAAGTATAGGGTAAAACACACTGTGTATGTTTGGTTTTGCTCTTGAGAGTCGCTTGCTAAGATGAATGACCTTGAATTTAGGGATTGTACACAACGTGTAGAACCCCCCCCACACACACATACATACACACACAAGTGACTCAGCAACAGATACGATCAGCACCTCCACACAGACACCACTGCATATAAACAACTCGGAGCTTGCTTTAAAATAACTCTCTTATAAATAGACCGACTATCCAAACGGGGATTTACCCAGTGCACAGCAGTGATTGTGTAACAACCAGACCAGACACAGAGAAGAAGGACATTTAGAAGACAACAACATCCAGCAAACTACCAAAATGTCAGACGATCAGCCCTCTCCAGCCTCAGGTGGCTCCTTGTGCCCAGGCTGCCAGGGTGAAGGGTCACTGCTGCTGCCCTGCGGACACACTCTGTGCCAGGCTTGCCTGCAGCTGTGTCGGGACGAGCTCGGGCAGGACGAGCCAGGCTGTACCGAGTGCTACGGCCGCGAGCTGCTGGACAGCGTGCTGAAGGGGCTGCTCGACTCGCTGTTTCAAGGGCAGCCGCGGCGGGTGGGTAATGGCTTGGAGGACGGAGTGACGGCGGAGGATGGAGATCTGTGCAGACAGCATAGAGAGAGACTGACTCGGTACTGTATGGAGGACGAGCAGCTGATCTGTGATCAGTGTCAGGGAGAGGAACATGAAGATCACGAGTGCAACTCCATAGAAGAGGCCACACAAGAGTGTAAGGTGAGAAACAGGTGCAGTTAAACATACTTTATTTGAGCTATTAAACAAGAAGCTTTCAGTGTCAGCTGCTATTATAAGAAATATTTTATTTTATTATTTTAAATATTTTTTAATATGATGCATGGTTCTAGTAGGGACTGACCTATAAATTGACTGATATTTGCCATTAAATAAACGTATGACTTTTAGTGATATATATATATATGATGGATATAAATCAATCATTATTATCAATTACACATAATTCGGTGTAATATAAATTTATAACAGATCATTAAAATGAAAAAAATATATAAATATATTGCCTAATATTTGGCCGTTTCTGGTTGATAACCATATATGACTTTTAGAAATAGATCAATACATCTACTTAAGCTGATTAATCATCCAAAGATTTTCAATTTTCGGTTTCCGAACATGTTGTTTGGTGTAATCTCAAATAATGATACAGTTTTGAGTTCAAATGTAATGGCACTTTTAAATATATACGTGTGCTACATTTTTTAAAATAAATATTTTATATACGTGTTGTTTGCCATTATTGAACAAGATAGGATTGAATCCCAGTTCTGTTTCTGTTATATCAATTTTGTTTTTATTTTGCATGATGTAGAACTGACAGTAACTTACTCTGTTTCTCAGAGGGTGTTGAGAGCAGCACTCAGACCCCTGCAGGAGAAACTGGAGATGTTAAACACAGCCAAGCAAACCTGCCAGGAAACTTCAGAACACATCAGGGTAACCTCTCAGACAAAAAGAGCAATGCAAGCCAACTTTAACAGGATATTCAGGCTGTTTGGGAGCCTGAACTTTGCATGCTTTAACAGTTTTAGAGCACAAGAGAATTTAATGAATCAAATGTAAGCATGACATGGTACTATTCGTGTGACGGTGCACTACAGTAATTAGCTAATTACTCTCTAACTACGTTTTGCACAAACACATCTCTCCAACCTCCGGACAGAGACAGGCCCAGAACACAGTGCGTCTGATAAAGGAGAACTTTGAAAAGCTCCATCAGTTCCTACACGATGAGGAGATCTCAATGTTGAGAGCTCTGAGTGATGAAGAGGAGCAGAAGAGCCAGAAGATGAAGGAAAAGATGGACAAACTGACAGATGAGATCATGACCTTAAGAGAAGCCATTAGTTCAACAGAAGAAGCCATGAGCGCTGATGACATGCCATTTCTGAAGGTAGCAACATAAATCTATAGTATTTTAGTAGTACTGATTAAAATAAACGTATTACATGCATGTGTGTCAACTCGAGAAACATGGAGCAGCACATTTTCTGAAAACTCTCTGATCCTCCTGTTACAGAACTACAAGAAGACTTCAGAACGGTAAAACATCTATCTATCTATCATTCTATCGTTTTATCGTTCTATCGTTTTATCGTTCTATCTATCTTTCTATTCTATCTAATCTATCTCAAGCCATAGCGTTAATGAGAGATTAATTTCTTCACTGAGACTCATCGTCAGTTTTAGATTAGCCTAAGTTCATTTGAAGAAGCTCCTCTGTTTCTGTCCCAGCCTGGACTGTACCATTGAGGATCCAGTGGAAACCTCTGAAGCTTTGATTGATGTGGCCAAACACATCGGCTCGCTCAAGTTCAGAGTGTGGGAGAAGATGCAGAACGCCGTCACCTACAGTAAGAGCAAAGTCTGCTGTTGTGCTCAGAAAGCAACCAGTGTTTTGTTTTTAGAAAAGTTATATTAAGGTTTGTTCCTAAATTAAATGTGTAGAAATTGGGGCATAGGAATGATTCAAAATAGATTTAAAATGTTCCTTTATACCCTTTGTCTCTTAAAATATTATTGCAACTGATAATATGCCTTTTTTTAAGGTAGAGAAGCAAATCAAGAATATTTCTTATTATTTTAGTAGTATTGACTGCAAGAAACCAGATTCTTAATATGCCTTTGGCTAAATGTTTAGATATTACATGCAAAAAAAAAAAAAAAAAAAGATTTAGAATTTTAACACAGCTTAGAATGTTACATTTCATGTGTTCAAATTTATCTAGCACTGCAAAAATTGGTTCCTACGCCATTTTTTTTTTTTTATTTCTTTACAAAGAAATGGCAATTAAATTAAATAAATAAATAAATAGAAAAATTGTATCATTGTGACAGAACTACAAGATATCACAACATTCTTTATGTACTGTGTAGGTAAATATGTAATTGATAATAAGTAAAATAAGTATAATTATGTAGCTTAAAACATATTTTTTCAATTATATATATATATATATATATATATATATATATATATATATAAACATATATTAATTTATGTATTTTAATAAATTTTTTGTAAATACAATTTGATAAAAAAAAAAATTCATACATCTTTCACTTCATTGTATTTCTTTTAAGTTGTCTGGAACTACTATTTTAAATTCAGTATAATAAAACATAAATTAAACATAAACTTAGTGTCCGTTACATAAAAAACAAAAAATATGTTCAAAAATAGCAAATACACTAAAAATCTTTTTAAAATAACAGAGAAATATCAAGTTATGCACTAAATTAAGTACAAAATGCTGAATGAGAAAGACTGAAATAATATTTTCATTTGAAACCTACCGTACTCCAGTAACCTTTTTCTTTTTCCGTCATATACACTGTGCTTATTTTAACTAGAATTTACGTGGAATTTGCATTTTTTTTTATTTTTGAGTATCCCATTTAATCGCTTGCAATTGCAACTGATGTCCAGTGACTAAACTCTGAATACCTGTCAAACCTTCAGCTCCTGTGATCCTGGACCCCAACACTGCAGACGTCTGCGTGGCTCTGTCCGATGACCTCACCACCATCCGCTACACGGAGGAAGACCAGCAAGTCCCAGACAACCCCGAGCGCTTCTGCTTCTACGAGTGTGTCCTGGGCTCCGAGGGCTTGGGCTCCGGCCGGCACAGCTGGGACGTGGAGGTGGGCGACTGCAGCGAGTGGGCTCTGGGGGTGGTGAGAGAAAGTGTGCAGCGTAAAGAGTGGTTCCCGCCTAGCCCCGAGCGCGGCATGTGGACCATTTGTCTGTACGGAGGAGAGTATCGCGCGCGGACGGCCAGCAGCGCTCCTCTGACCCTCAAGAAGAAACCTCAGAAGATCCGGGTTCAGCTGGACTGGGAGGCCGGTAGAGTCATGTTTTCGGACGCCGGAGACAACTCTCTACTTTACAGGTACAAGCATAAGTTTACAGAGAAAGTGTTTCCGTATTTCTCCAACACGTGTAAAAGACATCCGTTGCGTATTTTAGCGGAGAAGGTGTCTGTGTACACGGAGTAAGTCAACAGACATTTCATTATCGACACTTTTCTGGGCCGGAAGGACTGAAGTAGTACAAGAATGACTTAAAGAGACAAAACAGCAAGATTTGATAAGTCTCTCCTGCTCACCAAGCTTGCATTTATTTAATCCAAAGTATGGAAAAAAAAAAACAGTAAAATTTTCAAATATTTGTTACTATTTAAAATTCCAGTTTTATATTCAAATATATTTTAAAATTTGATTTCAGTTGAATGTTAGTGTTATTACTCCAAACACTTGATCCTTCAGAAATTCATCTTATATTCTGGTTTGCTGCTCAAGAAACGTTTATTGGTATTATTATGTTGAAAACATAATAGTGATTTTTTTTCAGGTTTGTTCATTGAATAGAAAGTTCAGAAGAACAGCATTTTTCTGAAATAGAAATCTGTTGTAACATTGGACGTACACCTGGCCGTAAGAGTATATAGAGTTTATACCCGTTGCACCATCTCGGCGTAGAGCTACGTCTGAGACTAAATCTTACGCCTAGTCAGAGGTAGGTGTAAAGTAAAAATCCATGGAACGTATAGGGAGACTTCAGACAGAAAAACGGGCTTGTTAGAAAATGTTTCCTCAATGAAATCATGGCGCGGTGGCTTCACTTGTTGAAGCGCGAGCTTGTCTCAGGTGTATCTATAGCGAGGACGTGCATCGCCTGATCGTAGTTTTAGTTGGTGCAACAGGTGTAAATATTTATCGTAAAGCTGGACGTTGCAAAGTCCAGCGTAGGGCTTGCGCCCAGCTTGTTTTACGTCTAGCTGGTGCAACGCTTTTTATGGAGTGATGATGCTGAAAAATGTAGGTTTGATCACAGGAATAAATTGCATTTTAAAATGTATTGAGATAGAAAGCAGTTATTTTAAAAAGTAAAAGTATTTGAGTTTTCCTGCTCACTTTTGCTGTATTTTAACTGCAGGCTTGTTTCTCTAGAAAACATCTGAAAAATTCAGAAAGTTCCAAAACCTTTGATCTTTTGAAAATGACGTTAAGTTGTTCTGAACCTGCATGAACAAAAAGAAAATATTTGTAAAAATCTGAAAACAACAAAAAAATATTATTCAGCACAACTGTTTTCAACGTTGATCATAAGAAATGCTGACACTGAAGATTTGCCATCATGGGTAGAAATGACCTTTTATAATATTGCAGATTAGTTTCTATAATTACCATTTTGGGTGACTTCATAATGAGTTCATATTGTGTCCATACTGTAGTACTGTACATCAGACTATTTTAATTTAAATGTCATTATATGAAAGTCTCTACAAAAAATAGAAACAATTTGGAACAGTAGTAAAGTCTCTTAGGCTTATCAATGCTGCAAACACAGTAAAAATGTAATATTGCTGTATTATTTTTTTCGTAATGTATCCCTGTGAACAAAGCTGAATGTTTAGCATCATTAATCTAGTCTTCAGTGTCACATGATCCTTCAGAAATCATTCTAATATGCTGATTTGAAATGTTTCTGCTTGTTATCATTGTTTTTATCTTTAATATTTTTTTGTGGAAACCACGATATCAGGACATAAAGTTTGAATAGATATAGGTGCATCTAATGCTTGTTGTTGCTGTGGTGTTTGAGCTGGAGCTCTGTGAACTCTGGGTGAACAGCGCTCTGAATAAAGCACTGATGACATCTCCAGCTGTCCATCCTCATCAACCCCAGCCAATGACACGCGTTTCTGGAGAAAGCAGACACTCGCTTCCCTTGACGGAGCACATAGAAGCCTCTTTACCTTTTTCTGTGATCATGACTTTGCAAACACGGAGGAGATCCTTCGATTACAACATTACCATCTGCGACATCTTACAACAGAAATTTAACTTAAGCTTCAGTAGTGTGGAAACAAGCACAACGAATGTGAGATTCTTTTTAGAATATTAGATTGCTGTTTACTTAATGATGTGCAGTAGAAACGGTCTGCTTTTTTTAAATGGTGGGTAAAATAATCATTTTGCAACAGTAAGTAACGTTTTCAAACACTTTTTATATGCATATTTATGTTATGCATGTTTACTTTTTTTTTTTGCATTTTTAATTAAAGAATCTGTAATGATGTCATTCATCACACTGCAAGTGGAAGGTCAAGTGCAAAAATTGAAACTAATATATTATGGTACTTCTGTAATCAAAATATAAACACCAGCAATTAGGAAAACATTAGCAGTTTTGGAAACTAAGCTTGCTTTTTCATAACTATTGCAAAGTTGTTGTCAAAGTAAATACTAGCAATAGAGACTTTTTACATACTGCAATTACTCAAATTACAAATTAGTCAAATGATTAAATAAATGTTATGTATAATTAAATCTCTAAATACATAATGAAATAAATTAATACATGTATAAATATATATATATTTTTTATTCATAAAATGTTTCTTAATGTTTATGTATTTATTTCTGCTAAATAAGTAAATATTTTTTTATGAAGAAATTAGTGAATAAATAAAAAAATTAATGATTTAATATATTACATAAATACATAATATATAAAACATTTCTGCATTTATTTCTACATTTATGTATTTCATTATTTATTTATATATTTCAACATTAAATTATTTAGAGTTTTTACATTTAAATGTTAAGTTTTAATTGTTTTTTTTTATTGTTTAAACGTGTTAACGTGTATAAAACTATACATGGTGATCGTTAAAAAAAGAAAATTTGCTATGTTATAATAACCAATTTGATTATGCTGACTGCCATGATCAATTTTTTTTCCTTTTTTTTTTATTGTCGTTTAAATATATACAACAAAAGGACTTTATGAAGATCTAAGCTACAAAGGTCCTATATTGTGAAATGGTCACAACACTTTTTTTTTATTGAGGACATGCAAACCATGCACAAAAATGAAAAACAAAACATATTTACAGAATGAACACAAGGTAGAAAAGACAATCCACTGATCATTTGTCAGCTTCATTGACTTTTGCCTTCAACTCTGAAATATCTCACGAAAATTACATTACATCTAATATGGAGATTTCCAGCAAATACCGGTTAAGACTACAAAAAGACTCTTGGTAAGTAAATGCATTACAGGAATATAAACCTCAAAAGAATTAAAAATGTTCATCTGGGTTCAAAAAGTGAGTTCCTCACAGTAACACATTGGCATGTGTTGGATCTATATATTGAGAGCACCAAACGTTTTCTTAGAAACATACAAAAAATGCATCGCTGATTGCTGTGATCTGTGATGAGTCTTAGCCTTCAAAACTAAACTGTAAATCATGAATGCTGTGAAAGGCAGAAGTCTACAATCCATAGTTTTTGCTCTAGTCTCAGATACAATATGGACAAACCTAACAATAATGGTTTCTTCTCTTTTTTAATATATTAGCACTAAGACCATCAGTAGGTAGTTCTTGATTTTTCTGTAAAGCACAACGACAAAACACAATCTCTTAAAGATGAAGTGTCATTTTTTTTTTGCATCACTGCTGGCGCCATTGAATAAAGTACTGCAGATAAATTCTTGAAAGTCAAAATAGAATTGTAACAATTGAGGACCAAAATTCTAAGTTTTGAGAAAAAAAGTTGCAATTACCTTTTTAAATTTCGTTTTATTCAGTGGCATAAACAGGCTTCCATAAAAAAAAGCACACTTCCCCTTTAAACGTCTCGTCTGAATCTACATGTCGCAGGAGGAAAGCACTGGTAGAAAGGCAGTACTAGAATGAGATCCATTCAGTAGTTCACAAACACAACAATCACTAGCCGTCTTTACGCCATCAACGCTACGCTAAAGCAGAACGGATTCTGGGTGACTCTAATAAAAGAGCATGCTACATTATGAGTGAGTCTGACCAGAGGAGAGGCAGATTATATAGTGAATATGAATTCATGGTAAGCTATAGTGAGCTGCTGCATAGCCTATTGGGTTGGCAGAGTGTATGGGTTTATCGGGATTAATATTTGCATGATTCAGGTAATATAAAACTGGAAGCCGGAGAAGGCGAAACGGCTGTTGTTGGATCCTCTGGTGGATGAGGTTCATGAGAGGGATGTGATATTAGAACGGCCTCCAGGTGGCGCTACGATCCTCTGTGCTGTACGCCTGGGGATGTGGTCATCCATTTGAGTGCCTGTGAGTTGGGAGAAAAAGAGTTTAATGTAATGAAAGCAATGTCTGCATGAGCTCCAAATGATGTCTACTTGATTTAGGTCACAGAGACTTTTTGCACCACTTTTTCAGCAGCATTTGATCTGGATGCATGTTATTTATACTTTTTGTGCATAAAGATTTTTTCAATAAAAGCCATAAACCCAACCAACAAGGTCAAAAACTATTTATTACATGACATTTAAGTCCAAATGTTTTTATAAAGTGCTGTGGGTGTTATTGAAGTAAAAAAGATGGTACGTAAATATAAAACTGGCACAATAATATCACATACATATACAGTATTCACTTCAGATATTTACTGTATTTTAAGTACACAGAGATTTTCCAGTGATTTGCATTGTCGAAGCCATTTTTTTTTATAAAATGTAGGCTTTTTTTCATGATCATGACAATATATATATATATATATACACACACACACACTGTATATTTTTGTGATTTAAATACCAGTCTTAATAGTGTTCATTTCAAATGCATGAATATATAGCAAATTAAATATAGTTAAAAATCAATTTGAGGTTTGATATATATATATATATTTTTTTGCTCAACAAGGCTCCATTTATGTAAAAAACAAACAAAACAAAAAACGGGAACATTGTGAAAAAATTAATAAAATGAAATTTTTATATGTTATTATATTTGTAAAATTAAATTGTAAAATTTAAAGTCATGTCTTCAGTGTCACATGATCCTTTACAGATCGTTCAAATGACGACATTTTAACGTATATATTATTTTAAAATATAACATTATTAATTAATAATTAAATTAATATTAATAAAAAATTATACATGAATAATATTAAAAATAAAACGAATACTTTGTGGATCAAATTTGTACTCATTTATTTTGCACTACAGGAAATACAGGTAAATCTAAAGGTGCTTACCAGATAAAGTGAACCCAGATTGGTGTAGATTTCTTGCTGGCCCCAGTGGGGTCTTCCCTGGACATGAAGGCCCTCTAGTGGTGGGAGTGGCAGGTACAGATTTGGTCATACTGATGACATCATGAACAGGGCCATCATAGTTTCCTCTAGGAACACCACGAGCATCAGCCATCTACAAATCCAAAAAGGATTTGATTACGAAAGTGACCCCTAATGACATAAAATAGCTTTTTCCACTTTAAAAGTCTGTTTTGGGGTACTGGGATGAGTTAGTCAACTTTCATAATCGCACAGAGACACTCTCACCCTTCCTCGGGCCTTGATTCTCTTGTAGACAAAGTCCGGATAGGCTTTTCTGGGGATGAAGCGGCCTGACCCCTCTGTCACATTGAGATTCCCGTCCTCCAGAATGATCCTGCCCTGACTGATGACCACCACAGGGAAACCTCGGCACTCCATTCCCTCAAAGATATTCACCTCCACGGTCTGCGTCAGAATAAAGACACTTCACTTCAGCAAACACTCCAATGGATTTAACAGCATTCTGATGACTTCAACTGTAATACCCTACGTTTCCACTCTAAAACAATAGTTGAATAAGTACAATAAATACCATCGCTAAGTTATATTTTCTTCACCACTGAAAGATGAAATTCTCATACCAGGTTGTGAGATGTGGCAGAGAAGGTTTTTGTCTCCTTTGTGTTCCAGATAACAATGTCAGCATCCGATCCAACAGCGATTCGGCCCTTCCGAGGGTACAGGTTGAAGATTTTTGCAGCGTTTGTGCTCGTTACCGCAACAAAATCATTCTCATCCATTTTACCTGTCGCCTATGTGAGAAAAACATCATTGCAGACAATGAACTGTCACATATAAATGGAAGTTGCAATTTCATGACATAACGGCTAACGGAGGATCAAAATGTCACAAGGAATGTAAACTTGGTTTGTAGTGTTGAAGTTTACAATATGCGTTATTTTTTATTTATTTGAGAAAGACTGTATTTTGAGACAGACCACAGCTTTGTCCCAGACGATGCTCATACGCTCCTCGATGCCGTTGGTCCCTTCTGGGATAAAGGTGAAGTTGTCCTTTCCAACAGCTTTCTGTGCTGTGGTGAAGGTGCAGTGAGCGCTGGCTGTCACCTGAAGATCCCCACTGAAACAGTTCACGATGGTCAATAAGTCTTTCTAAAAACTAAAGGCCTGATTTTTTGCACTGATAATAGTGGACTGCTTTGATGCAGTTAGATCTTGTCTATAATGACAAATGCAATCTAACAAGAGTTGCGCAAACTAGTGCAAGGTTGCAACAAGCAGAGCTGATAATAATAAGATGTGAGTGATCTACTAACAACACAGGCACAACATAGGACATGCTTTCTTGCAACCCAACAATCTTTATCTGTAGAGTATGTTGCTGAAAAGCTTGTTTCTGGCATGATTTTTAGCTGCTCACCAGGACAGCAGTGAGCTGAGGTAATCCGGCGTGCTCGTATCGGGGCTGAGCGGAGGAGACATGACAAATGCAGCAGCTTTGGCCCAGTTTTTGCTCCAATAGTGCGATCCGTCCGTGCCCAGGCCGGCTGCGATTGGTTCTCCGTAGATAACCATGCCTGAAAATGAATCAACGCACGTGACATCCACTTCCTTTTCTCACTGTTTCCTTTGTGTGTCTGTTACAGTATTGTAGAGCACTCTCGTACCTTTTTTCCTGGCCTTGGCGATGACGTCAGCAGCTGGTTTGCTCATCACCTTCGTGACGTAGAGAGGGCAGTTGGCCTGTTTAGCAATGGTGATGGCACGATACACCGCCTCAGTCTCCACCTGGAGAAGAACGGTAGACGTAAATGGAAACATCCTGCAAAGTTTTACATCTAAAAAGTGCACCGTGTATAAAGTTATTGTCTTTCAAAAGAAAGAGTGTTGAACAATAGTATATTACCCGCACACTCATTGGTCTGAATGAAAATGCTAATTCATTCTTTGCCACTAGGTGCCGCTTTTGGGGCTCATTTAAAGCTCACAAATACTGCATTAAAGGTGCTATAGAATGCATTGAGAGAATATTTTAAAAGTATGTAGCTTAGTTAAGGGGAAAAATGCCCAGAAACGGTTTTACAGGTCCATTTACAACCCTAGAATTTGAGCCTAGAATGAAACAGTCTGTTTTTGCCTTATTTGGAAGGTTCATGAATAGTAATGAGGAGGTCTGCTCTGATTGGCT
>JAUMHQ010000069.1:16683351-16694376 GCA_032361165.1 Enteromius paludinosus
TCCATGTACTGAACTGTTATTATTCAACCATGCCAAGCTAAATTCAGTTTTCCATTCTATGGCACCTTTAAATGAAATCAACCAATCACAGTGTGGGTTTGGGAAAATTAATTGTTGAACAAATCGTTTAGGAGTCGTTGGGAGAAATAAGTTAAAAAATAAATGCATGTTATAAGAAAATGAAAGTGATCTTGTATGCACCTCGACCTGTTGTTTGGGACTCCCAAAATCAAAAAATGACCTTTTCACAACCCATAAGAAGGCCACTTTACTACTAACCTCCTCTGGGTGGCTCAGGACGTGTCCTTCAGGGCCAGTGATTCCCAGATCCAAAAGCTTCTTCTGTTCCTGAGGTGGCAATCAAAACCAAGAATGCATTCAAGTATAGAGGAGAAAAGGAGGAACTGGTATTATTTCTATAAAATTACATAAGTCAAAATAGACATGCGTCCTCTAGGTTACCTCCTCAATGATGTCACCGTTTTCAGCATGAACCTGTGCGATGGCACCCAGTTCCCTCATGGCACTAAACATCTCATAGATCTGCAGACAAAGAGAGTGTTCGTTCTAACATTTCTAAATGTTAAAATGTTATTTCTTAAACAAATGAATACTTTTGTTTAGCCAGGATGCATTCGAATCATCTAAAGTGACATTAAAAACAATAACACAACAGATATCTTTATTAAATTCTGTTCTTTTAAACTTTCATTTTATCAAAAAAAAAAATCAGTTTCTGCAAAAACATTAAGCCACAGGAATAGACTACATTTTAAAATATATTTAAATAGAAATTTCAGAATATTACTAATTTTACTGAATTTTTGTTCAGACACATGCGGCCTTGGTGAGCCTCCTGCTTTTGAACTGTAGTGTAAACGTTCTCTTTATTCTTATTTTATTTACCTGTGTATCAGAGCTCTGATACCTGTCCTTATAAGCCATGAAGATGAGAAAAGAGTTGACACCTAAAACAAAAAAAACAGAATTCTGTTTTATAATTTCATTTCTATTTTTGCAGCTGAATAATGAATGCGTTTTTATTTGGTTAAAAAGAAATCAAAATAAAACCTAATAACGCAGAAAGCAAAAATATCAAAGTCACACCTGAAATCTCACATCACCTTTATCTTTGACCAGAGACTCCAGCTCCTCAAACAGCCCATCATGCCAGCGAGTGATGTCGATGTGCAGAGAGTAATCACAGCATGACGTCTTGTCTGCCATATCCCTCCACTGGTCATACGCTACCAGTAAACTAGTTCCCGGTTCAGGTACTACATGATCAACTAAAAGATGAGCAGAGAATAACGATGAAAAACATCGAAATGACAACTCCAAACCTGCATTCATTTTAATTTCTGGGTGAGCTCTCTCTTTAATATGCTACAGTAAGAAAGACTCTTAAATGCTCATCGTCGAAAATGAGCAGCTGGCGATATTCTAAGAAACTTTTCCATAATTATGCATGGTAATTTTATAAGCAGCTTATGCTTAGGATTCTGTGGGTTGGGTTTTATGGGTATAAATTTAAGACTTTTCAAGTATAGAAAAATTATAGAATACAATGTGTTATATTATCAAAAAAATGGGATCTCCATTTTAATTTGTTTTATAAAAATAATAAACTTTGATAGGGAAAATACGTTTTCTGACAGATGCTTGTTCTTGTTTCGAAGCCTTGTTTTCTAAGAATTTTATTCTGCATCTCAAGTAAATGGATCTTGATTTAAGGATGTTTAGATGTTTGCAATGCAAGACAAAAATAGAGAGGAAGACATACATTTTCAGCAACGCATTGCATGCGTTTATGACTTTTTGCTCTGGTTTAAGATGTTTTTAAGGAAGGGCTGATTAAGACCATTTTAAGAGCCACAGAAATCCAGTAATAACTGAGTAACTGTATGGATTGTTTAAAATACAGCAAAAAGTGATAAAATCTTCGAAAACAAAGACGCAAGTACTTATTTTTACACATTAACAGTTATCTTGTTGGTACAATAATGATTTACTGCTTTCTTTGAAACGTGCTATATATTTTAAAGAATTATTATGTTTACTCTTTCTTGAACTGTAGCATAAAAGCAATTCTTGTGGGGTAAATGTTTAATGTTCATTTATTAACTAACCAAACACAGAAGGTTTATAGCTTCTCCATAAAGTCAAGTATTGTTTTGTAGTTCACTAATGCATTCAAACTCAATTATTTCTGTGTCCTAAATGTCTCCACAGCAGTACAGCAGCTTATCTGAGGAAAGTTGAGCAGAGGAGAAGAGAACAGACAGTGACAGCGCTGTGACCCCAATTCAACTGATTTTATGAGACCCGACAAGCTCTTATGCCCTAATACTGTACAACACACACACTTTCTTTTTTTTTTTTAGCAGAGACCCTCCTCTCTGTCCCACTGGATTTCCATTCTGAGGTTAATGATCTGATAAGTCTTCTGCTCTCTTCTCCTCTGTCTATGTAAGATGTTGATGTAATGACATACTGATCATGGTGGTTCCTCCTGCCAGAGCAGCTCTGGTGCCATGATAGAAGTCGTCTGCCGGGGTCATGCCCAGGTGAGGGGCCTGTAGACAGGTGTTCACATCGATGCCTCCCGGGATCACAATGTGCCCGTAGGCATCCACGGTCTTCACACCGGTAGGTACAATGAGGTTCTCACCGATCTGCCTGCATTCCAGAATAATAAATCAATCCAGATTGCTTGTGATGTCCCTCAACAAAGTGCCTTAGACACAAGAATCTGCTAAATTAAATGTAAAATATATATAGAGGGAGTCAAATTCAGGGCTACTTTTAAAATGAAGATGTGATTTTATTTCCTCCCATGAATGAATGATAGTTTGCATGCATTTTATTTTCTGCCAATGATAAAACTGGAGGGGAGCCTTAATGAAAACAGACTGAGTTGATGATGTTCATGTTTGAATTGTAAATAATGCACGACAGTGACTGTAAACTATGAATTTTAGGCATGTTTTGAGTATTGATATTTAGAATAGGGTGATTTGGCAATTCTGATTTAATATTAATTACAATAAATAGACAAATATGACCATGTCATGTATTTCAAAAGTTTTTAGTATGTTTTTGGACTATTTTTTGTTAAGCAGACCTGGCAACCCTCAATATAATACAATTGCAATATAAATAAATATAAGCTACTTTTAAATATAAAGTATAGAATGCTTTTTAATATTTTAATTGTTAATATGCATATTTTAGAAATAATGAAATCTTACTTGATGGTTCCATCTTCAATGTAAATGTCAGCATAAAATGACTGATCATCATTTACGATTTTTCCACCTTTAATAATGAGTTTATCACTCTGTGGAGAAAAAAAAAAGAAGACATGAAAAATGACTTTAGTGCATTGCATAATTTCAGTGATGTAACTTCAAAGTGATTATTCATTTGCTTACCCATCCAAAGAATTAAAAAAATGTAGAAACTAAAAACCTTTAACAGGTATGCCATCACTGAGATCAAGAATTAGAGATATCCAGCTTCAAGATACCCAGAAGATCATTATATTGAACTACAATTCTTTGATTTACTCCGAAACCATGCTGACCCAGTCCCAGAGAGCTTTGGATGTAGATATACAGTGATTTCAAAGCACAAAGGGTTGTATAATGCATGCAAATCCAGCTATGCAATATGCAGCGTTCTTTAAAGGAGCTAATCAGAGAGATTATATCATTCAAAAACCAGACATTTAAGACCCCAGACAGAGAATACAAAAGAAAGATAACAGGCAACTCCATTCATCTGTAACAACGCTTTTCTATTTACTTTTTATTATTCATGCATGACTGATGTTGTTTTTTTTGCATGAATTCACAAGGACCGATAATTTTCACAGTCCTTTTTTTTTTTTTGCACCATTTCTGATAATCCCATGCATTTACAGGAGACCAACGCCTGTCCATTCACCCCTGGTATGGATCGATGCCAGGCAACTAGGTCACCCAGGCATGAAACGCTACTGTTAAACAGTGCCAACCTCAACTCACAGCACAAAACATAACTCTCACAAAGTCTAAATAAAGACAGAGATAAAATAAACGTTTCTAGAATTCTGCTGAAGGGTATTTCACCACATCCACTGTGCCGGGGTGGTGTGCAACCCACAGAGCTTCACTCTAATGCAATGTGACACTTCCACGGGCGGCCCATCAATGGCACTGCCAAAATCCCTGCTGAGCATTTCTGATTCTGGGCCACGATGTGGCTTGAGGAGAGACGAGACAGACAGCAAGCGGTCCGGGATACAGTGTGTAACACCAGGACGACCCTGCATCTCATCCAGAGCCTTTAGTAATGCATTATAGAAGTGTGTTATTAAACATTGCATGAATATGCAATTATTGTTCGCAGTAATTAGCATCTTTTTTTTTTTTTTAATGCAGATGTTTACAAATCAAAGTCATGCTGAGTATGCGTGCTTCTCTGGACTGAATGTGGGTCAGACGGGGGCTCTAGCGTTCAGGCGGCAATGCCAAATTGTGCGGAAGGGAACTAGATCCAATTTGGCCGTACTAACAGCAGCCTTTTTCTAGGTATTCTGGCTCCTGCAGTGCACATGGATGAATACTTGCTTATTAACCCCTTTCCTTGTCTTTGGGTTATTGTTATTGGTAAAGCATTATAAAGCACTATAATACCACATCATGTTCGTTACTGGAACCTGGTCATGAACATTTAGATAATATTTTTGTTTTAATTCTAAAATAGTTTATGAAATGTATGCCACATGGTAAAAAAAAAAAAAATGCTATTTTAATATTTAATTTAATTTTACTGTAAAATAATGGTTTTTAAAAAAAGTTTAAAATGGGTTTTAGAATAAATTATATACCATATTAGTATCCATTTAAAATCATTTTTACCTTTTCAGAATATTTTATTACATGTGAAAAGGTAATATGTACCATTCATGGTAAAATATTCAAAAAGCAATTAATGAAATTATGTAAAAACCCCTTAAAAGCACCTACAAAACTTATATATTATAAATAATAATATAAAATAATATATTGTATTCTTGGTCACAGTTAGGAATAGAAAGTCCTTTACACAGGTACAGTCAACTATGACAAAATAATAGAGCAAATTTTACTCGATGTCAGAAATGCTATATATAACAGAAAAAAAAATATTAATGCTTCTTTTTAAAATCAAAAATATGATGTAAATTAAAAATATAATTATTCCAATTGACCTTTCAAAAATAATTAATAAAAATAAAATGAAATGTTACATAATAATATTGTATACTACTCCAAAATAATTTATTTGAATGCAAGACTGAATGGTTAAAAAAATAAAATCAAATAAAAACTGCAGTACATTGTTGTTATTTATTATTATTATTTTTACTAACAGGGAAAAATTTAAACTGTATAGAGCCTACAAAAATGTCTTTTTTTTATACTAGTAAAACCACCTTGTAATTTATGGGGAAGTGAATTTCTTTTATTTTTTCATTGTTTTTGCCCTCAGTATTGATGACACTTGAACTGTCTTGTATTTCTTTTACTGTATGTGCTACATGGAGTTCTGTGCTTGTGTGTCATGTGCTCTGTCTTCTGTAATTACTGACACAGCTGCTGGAGAGGCCAATTTAGTGGTATTTCATTGTACTATAATTAGCATGTTTTACATCAACAAAACAGATTTTAATATCTCAAACAGCTACAGTAATGGCTATATTGGCATGCAGTGATATAGTTTGTGAAATAGGCCTTTACATTAATCAAAATCCCATCCCATAATGTTTTCCAGGGGCCGGGGCCAGAGCTCATGGGCAGGGCCCCCAGACACATGTCTAGGCCGGAAAAAAGACTCCAAGGCTCGCGACGTGCGTGAAATTCTGCGCAATGTACGTAAACGGTGCAGCGACGTACTGCACGCACCAATCCAAAATTGACATTTTATATTCACGAAGACGCCAGACCGACCGGTTCCGAGCCTACAAGAATGAATAAAAGACACAATGGACACGAGAAACCGCGAACAAGCCGCCGGTGCCGGTGCCGCCATGGCAGATTACACACATTAACACTGAAACAGCGTTTTCATCTACATTTGTCACATCATTGCATGCATTAGTGCAGCTAAATGTTCCCCAGCTTTCTCAGCAGTGTTTGGAGGACAGCAGGTTGTTGCCGGCGGCGGCGGAGGCTCACCCTTGACTGCACAATAAAACCATCCTCCTCAACATCACCATGTCTCCGTTACTGCAGCCAGCAAACACTCGCCGGTACCACGGGTTTAACTCGCTAGCATTTCTTACCGTCACGCGAGGGTTGTTCTTCTTGCCTTGGAAAGACATGGCAGCGGTGTGGGAGCAGCTCTGATTTCCGTGAACGCGAGCCGGGAGGATGGTGATGATGACGAGGATGATCGGATCTGCGCTCACGTCAGAATAAAGGCGCAGCGACCGGGCGCGCGGACGGGTGTCGCGTTTCGGGGTGTAATTTAGTTTGAGAGCACCGGGGTTCAATAGTCATTGTAGACAAAAGCCCACCAGAGCCTCCCCCCCCCTCCCTCTGTCCGTGTCTGCTCACCATCTGCTGCTTTAGTATTCACACCCTATCCTGCACCCAGGGCGAGGCGGAACCTATAGCAGTCTATACCTCTTTAAAAAAAAATCCTTTCACAAATTAACTAATTTAATAACTAGTAAGTTAAGAGTTTTATTAATAAGAATAAAATTTAAAAAACAGTGCTAAATTTTTTTTTCCAAATAAATATCCTAAATACATTAAAATAAATAAATAATTTTTAAAAACTGTAGCCTATATTTATTTTAATGCAATAAAAGTATTTTTGGCCACTTGATCAAGTTTACTACGTTTTCACGTGTCTTTCTACTGGAAACTTTGATGTAGGTTATATAATGTGAATGCATTATTACTTGTCGTTTTTTCTTCTCTCTCTCTCTCTCTCTAACATGAATTTAATACATTCATGACAGTTTTTCTGTTTTTCCCAGTTTAAGAAGCTACATGTAAATAACCCCCATGCGAGATTTTCTAATTCAACTATTTTTCAACAATTTTTTTGTATCCTCATTACGACTAAAGTAGAAATAAATATTTGAAATTAAATATAAAACAATATAATGCAAATGTAGCCCAACATCTATTTTGAGTTTATAATCATAATCAGACATTTCATTTTGAATGCAAGCACAAAATGTTAAAAGAGATGTGATAGACATCATAACAGGATTAGTCCGTTACTTTTCCCCCACAATAACCACAACCTAACAAGTTGCTTTTTGGTAAAGCTTTGACTCAAACATGCAAACCGGCTACAAGTTAGCATACTTTAAACTGTAGTGAGAGTTGATCTACAGATGAGCATACAAGGATAATTGCAACAGGAGCGATTACCTCTCGCCGCCCGTTTTGCGCGCGCCCGGCTCCGGTGGGATAAACGAGGCTCTGACCCTGTGAACTGCAGGACCGGGTGGGTCGCGTTCGGCTCGGAGCCGTTTGACTCACGCTGCTGAAGTCACTCATGCTCGACGTGTCGCTGAAATTGTCCCTCTGATCGTCCACTCGTTCCCGAGGGTTTCTCCTGGCAGAGCTGGGGCTGTACGACTCAAAATTCAAGGTCTTGTTCTCATAAGCTCCTTCGATGTTGCAGAACATCCCTCCGAACTTCACCCGGGGTTTAGGGCTGTCGGTGCCCAGTCTGGACAGCAGGGATCCCTGGTCATCCTCCTGGGGAAGGAGTCTTCTCTCAGCCATGGCTCAAGGAGAAATGGGAAGCCTGTTTGGGGAATCTCTGAGCTGGTATTCCAGAGACACGCTGAGAGAGACAGGTGCTGTTATAGGAGCTGTCCAGAGAGGCGTGGTGCTGAAATCCTCCACTCACTGGATTAGGAAAGACATGAGCTCCCTCGAGATTAAGGTAAATCGATGGTTTTACAAACAGCCCTATCAGAGAGAATCAATCTGATTCCGAATCGCACTATTTCGATAATCCCATTTACAAGAGGAGGGGAATAAAATGAAAACTTTTGGTTGTCTTGAAAATCAAGTCAACAAGTCTCAAGGATAAAATGTATACGAATCAGGGATATCTATCTATCTTGTAACACGCAGCAAATTAAGATATTTACAACTATATATTAATATAAGGTAATGAAAGATGCATGTACAGTGAGAAAGTATACGAGGGATAAAAAAAAAACGTCATATATACTGCTATTCATATGATAATAAAAGGAAACTCTATAAAACCTATATAAAAAGTATTATTGTATCAGACGTAAACATGTTATTTTAAATGCAAGGTCAGTATAGTCAAGATAAATGACAATTTATGAAATTATATGGTTGGTTTATATTCATTTAACATTAAAAACATTTGAGATGGTATACAAGTAGCTACACAAGAAATCGCACTGAAATTGGTGCATACATCTTAAACATTTCTTAAATGTTATTGTTTCCACATAAGTTCCCCTCAAATATCACTGCTTGTTTACCGTTTATTGCATAATGCACATAGAGGGTAAATTGTAAAACTACTGTATTGTTATGGTAAGCAATGCCTTTTTTTAAATCTACTCTAATCTATGAGTAATTAAAGGTTGCTTTAGGATAAAGTATTGCAATTTCATGCTAAACAGACAGATACTAAACAGACCAAGTGCTTGCAGATGTCAATTACAGTGTGTCTGGTCTCATCTGTGCATGTGGAGATCTGGGAAAGTCCATCTGGAGGCTTAAAGATGTGCCCAAAGGAGAGGACTCCTGACCCATATGCTGACTGCCTCTGGGAGCGAATGCGTTAAAACACTTTACAGCCAGAATGGATCATGTAAAAGCACAATAGCTGCAGTCTAACAATAGCCCGAGGAAAGAGGGCTTGCATTTCATCTAATATAACATCTACATGATTCATTTACATACATACCTGACTGGAGAGATGATCTCACCACTTCTTACACGCGTGGTATCTAAACAGATCTATAAAATATATCGTCAACTACTGTGCAATGAAACGGTGAAAACCGAATAATCATAAATCCAGAACCAGTTTTAGTGTGAATAAACTGTAAACACGCTGTTTATTTCCATATCAAATGCTCTTTTTTGAATTCACATCATGTTGCAGAAATGGGTTTTCCTGCATGTTTTATAGTTAAGCAGAACCTTCAAAGCAGTGATCGTAAAAATACTTCTATTTTAATTTCCTTATTTCTGAAAACACAAAGGACTCCTGGGTATCTGTGAGCTGCAGCCCATATTTCAGAGCCTTCCGCTTCCTGGGTTTCTCTTTGATCGTAAGGCTGTGGCATTTCTTAGTTGCAAGATGTAACCGAGTGAGATGGAAGAAGCAGCCAGAGGCGGAAAACCTAGATTTTACCACTATCTCCTCTCCTCCTTTACTATCGCTCTCGTCCATGGCAGAGCTGAATTTTACCAGACAAGAAAGTATAGGAGCTCAGCAGCAAGGAAGGTTCATGCCATGATGAATTTCTAGTTATGCTTAACCTCTTAAAATATTTCTCTACAAAATTTTGAGTCAGACTTTAAAATTCAGTGTTGCAAACTTGTCAAAAACCCTTATCATATAAACGATAAACTGCTCTGTAGCGCCCTCTGCTGACAGAACTGTAGCTGACATTAAAGACCACCTAAGTCCTTTTAAAATAAATAATGTTATCTTTAGTGTGTGTGTGCGTATATACAGTGGGATGCGCAAGTTTGGGCAGCCTGGTTAATCTTCATGATTTTCCTGTATAAATTGTTGGTTGTTACAATAAAAATTTCAGTTAAATATATCTTATAGGAGACACTCACACAGTGATACTTGAGAATTGAAATTAAGTTTATAGGATTTACAGAAAGTGTGCAATAACTGTTAGGCAGGTGCATAAATTTGGGCACCACAAAAAAGAAATGAACTCAATTTTTAGTAGATCCTCCTCTGCAGAAATAACAGCCTCTAAACACTAGCTTCCAATGAGAGTCTGGATTCTGGTTGAAGGTATTTTGGACCATTTCTCTTTACAAAACATCTGTAACTCACTCAGATTTGATGGCTTCCGAGCATAAACAGCTCTCTTTAAGTCACACCACAGATTTTCAATTATATTCAGGTCTGAGGACTGAGATGGCCATTCCAGAACATTGTACTTGTTCCTCAGCCTGAAGGCCTTAATAGATTTTGAGCTGTGTTTAGGGTCGTTGTCTTATTGAAAGATCCAGCCCCAGTGCAGCTTCAGCTTTGTCACTGATCCCTGGACATTGGTCTCCAGAATCTGCTGATACTGAGTGGAATCCATGCGTCCCTCAACTTTGACAAGATTCCCAGTCCCTGCACTGGCCCCACAGCATGATGCAACCACCACCATATTTTACTGTAGGTAGCAGGTGTTCTTCTTGGAATGCTGTGCTCTTTTTCCTCCATGCACAACGCCCCTTGTTATGCCCAAATAACTCAATTTTAGTTTCATCAGACCACAGATGCACGATGCACAGTGACTCCGTCTGCAGCAAGATGATGTTGTAGGTCTTTGGTGCTGGTCTGTGGGTTGACTCTGACTGTTCTCACCAGTCGTCGCTTCTGTTTATCCGAGATTTTTCTTGGTCTGCCACTTCGAGCCTTAACTTGAACTGTGCTTGTGGTCTTCCACAATATGTTCCTAACTGTGGAAACAGACAGCTGAAATCTCTGAAATCTCCTTCCCCTAAACCATGATGGTGAACAATCTTTGTTTTCAGGTCATTTGATAGTTGTTGTCGTTTCACTTCTGAAATATCACTGTGTGTGTCTCCTATAAGATATATTTAACGGAAATTTTTTATCGTAACAACCAACAATTTATACAGGAAAATCATGAAGATTAACCAGGCTGCCCAAACGTACGCGTCTCCCTATATATATATACAGGTCCTTCTCAAAAAAATAGTATATTGTGATAAAGTTCATTATTTTCTGTAATGTACTGATAAACATTAGACTTTCATATATTTTAGATTCATT
>JAUMHQ010000069.1:16717295-16735339 GCA_032361165.1 Enteromius paludinosus
CGTCTTTTGCAAACACTTGATTTCTATAAGAAGTAGGAAACGATGGTGTTTGAGACTCACAGTATGTTATGTCCATGCACTGAACTGTTATTATTCAACCATGCCAAGGTCAATTCAGTTTACCATTCTATGGCACCTTTAAATATGAAACGGCAAACTATGAAGCAATAAAAAGTGCTTTATATTAAAAAGACCTGCAGTCTCGATTCTGGAAAGAGAAACAGGAAAGTTTGCTCTGCTTACCACTATTACAAATCTTAAACCCGCATTCAATCCTAACTGAAACATCTTTAAAGCTGTATGTTTGACTGATCACTTCAGCAGACTAGAGATAAGAGGAATCTAGCAACATGCCAACTGGCTTGTAGATTACAGATAATCAAAATACGACAATAAAAAACCTCTAACATAAAAGGAAAAAATTACTTTTATAATTGCAAAAGAGCAAGTACACAAATAAGTATTTTTAATAAACTCATTTGCTTTGAAAGTTCTCAGTTTATCACATTATTATTGAGGATGTAATCACACCAGAGATGCACTTTGCAGGTGTCTCCATCAAATCTGTGGGTACTTTTGTACTGTGTGGCTCCATTCTAGCAGCACAGCGGATATAAAAGGTCTGTATCACTTTTGACATTTGACAGTTTTATTTTAAAAACAGGAAATTATTAGTTGTTTTTTACAACCCTAAAGCCCTAAAAGGATAAAATACTAAATTGGACAATTTTTAAATGCATTTGAAATAATCCAGTAGCCAATTGCAAAATGTATAGTATTATAATTGAACAATTGCAGTCAAAGTACGATAGACTGACAGCAAGCCTGCACTGAAGTAGGCATATCTAACTTCATTCTTTACATAATCTCACTTTGGAAGTGATGAAAGACACCCTTCAGCTTTGCCCAGTTGAACTGAACACATTATGTGGATCATTGGGTAAGATAACAGCACTTTTCATACATAGCTATAATGACAGCTCTGAGGTGAAGCTCAATTACAGTCCGGCTCAGCCAGATCGCTTAATTCGTATTGCCCAATCAAAGCTAAATAAATATCACAAGCTGCTGGATACAGATTAATAGCTGTCTAATGATAATTCACCTCTAAGCTTTGTAAAGATCATAACAGGTTCAGAAGATCATATACGAGAGCTATAAGTGCGGTGAGAATGACATATCTTTCATTTTTTTGAGCGAACTTATGGATGTGAGATTACTTGACACGTCTAATCTGAATGAATTACAGTGACTCAGCAGACTTTATGCAATATGCTCTAAAACGAATTATAAAAAAAATGTCTAGCTGCTCTTAAAAATTAAAAAGTTAAAATAAAATGATCTGAAATTAAATACAAAATTTAGTTCACATGTACTACAATGTATTTACTATTGCTAAACTGTATAGAAATTTAAAAGCAGAATGAAAAAAGGACAAACACAAATAATTAAAGTGAAAACAGAAAATCTATCAAAATCTAATACAATTTCAATGGTACTAAAACAATGCAAAATCTTAATCTTAAATTCCTGACCTAGTGCAAACATTTATATGCATGCAAGCAAGCATATTCACCATCATTAATTAGTCTATGCTACTATCATTTGCATCCGCACCAGTTATATAAAACAGCATACAACAGTCGTGCAACAGTCATCAAACTCGATTTGAAAGCGACATCTAGTCAGTATCAATGCCTTGCGTTTTTTCAATTATTTGCATCACAACCAATGCTTAGAACTTAATTCTGTTTATGTGCATTCATATTTTGTTGCTTATGCCAAAACTTCCTCTAAAACACTTCCCATCTGAAGTCAACGAGTTCATTTCTATAAGCTGCCGATCACATGCTCAAAAGAAGATGCACATTTCGTCATCCTTCGCTTGCAACCTATGCAACCTGTGCTGTGTTTCTCTGCCAGGCTTTTGAAGAAAATAAACGTCAAGTGGAATGAGGCTCTTAGCATCGCAGATGGCCCTCCGAGAACATTTTAACAAATGTCCCAGTGGGCAGACGCCAGCCTGTGGACGTTATTCCAACCTGCGCAAGCGAGGCTGGAGCTGCTACAAGCATCATTTGATCAACATTTCCCCTTTTGCACCGGCTCGCATTGACAGGCCGATAAACTGGATCGTTATATGGTAATGGCACGCTTGATGCCACCCTGCAAGAAGTGATTTTTAATGCACAAAGATTGAGACTCACCTTAAGTGCATGATTTGGGTTGTGATGTTGTTTTAATCTGCAGGGTTTATCCAGGGAGCTGTTGGTCCTCCATCATTCCGTGTGATTCGCAACACATGCTCTGAAACGACAAGGGATGCATGTTGTCATGCCCTGAATTCCATGCAGAAGATGCCTGAATCCCTTTAGAACCGAGGCGCTTGCGGTCTGCGCAGACAGCAGGATCCTCAGGAGTATGGGCGCCGGATCACCAGGAGGGAATCACATGAAAAAAGGAGGATCAGGAGGGAGCTACTGCATGTTAGAGGAGAGATTTTGAAGCTAGAGATATAGGATTCCTCGCACTTACCATAAACGCTCCCTCACCATCCCTGATGGAGAGCGAGGGATGATGCCGGCAGGAAGGAGAAGGGGAGGGTGGCACGCACACACATATGCGCACGCGTGTGCACATGCATACACACTAGGATCTGGCAGTTCTGCGGGATGCGTGAAGCCTGGCTTCTATCCTGGGTTGCCTAGTGAGAGAGACAGAGGAAAAGACAGCTATTGTAGCCGCCCGCTGGTCAATGCACCGCAACTGCATCTCAGTACCACAGCATCACGTCATCATCCAGCCTATGCATTAAATAACAACCAACTACATACATGTGGGTTGTGTTACTCGACTCGTCGGGCAGCTTTTGTTTATTTGGAAGCGGTTCAGGATTCACATGGCATGCTGTTCCTTCCATATGGTTGCTGACTGAGACTGCATCATTGAGCATGGCTTAAATAATACTGCAGAACATCATCATCATCCTAGTGTAGTGCCATGATTTGTCCTCCGGCCCTGGAGATGGCAATGGAGAGCAAAAATGGGCGAACAAACCATGAAATGACTGATGTTAAAGGTACAAAGCTTAATTTCTAGGCCACTAAACAAAATTTAAAAAATACTAAGGATAATTTCCAAACATTCCACCCACCTGCAGTTACCACAGTGTAGCTGGTCGATCAAGCAGTGCAATAAATCTTTCAAGGAGGCATAAAACCTGGAAATAGATATGTGCTAGTATATTGAACTTTCCTGTCCATTTTACACTTTTAACCGAGATAATGTAAAACAATAATTGAGGTGTGTGTATATATGTATACAATTTATCACATCCAAAATAAAACTTTTTGTTTACATATGTATGAGTGCTGCATTTATTTATTTATTATGTATATATAAATAACACAAATGCATGCATATATTTCAGAAAAATGTTTCTGTTAAATATTTTTATTTGAAAATGATATTAATATAAATATAAACTTGTAAATGCATGTACAAATTATAAAAAAATATACTGCAAAATATAAAACGTGTAAGATATATACAGTATATGTGTGTATTTATATATACATAAAATATACACCAAACAAACACATATTAGGCAAACAAAAACTTATTTTGTATCTAATTAATCATGACTAATCATTTGACAGCACCACACACAGGTCTTCAAAATTTAATTACACATTTAAATCCTATGCTAAAACTAACATAACATAAACTAAACTAAACCAAACAGGTTCAAGTAGATAAAGCAAATTAAAACGACAGATTTACAGTAATAATAATAATAATAATAATAATAATAATAATAATAATACCACCAAGTGCCAGGAATGTCTGAAATCAGAAAGGATAATAAAAACTACTTTAAACCTGTTGTGAAGTAACTAGGCTTGGGCCACTAACCTTGAGGAGGATTTGCACAACCTGGCAACATCTCTGAGGTGGATTTTAAACAATCTGGCATCCATGTCCCAGTATTGTTGTCATTCTGCTTGCCCTATATTTCCATCCATAGCACAGCCGCATGTTGCGTCACAACCAGCTGTGTGGATTCATGGAATAAAGATCCCGATCCAACTCTGTCACATGAAACCACATGCTGTTTACTGTACTAGACGTGCAGAACACAGGCTATATATCAGTGCCGTTCTCATCGACAAACAATCGCGTGGAACGACCCATGCCTCTGGATAACACTGCGTTTCTGTATATCGTCTCTTGATTGAGGATTTATACGGACGCGCATCATCCTCTGCTGGCTGTTTTGTCGGTCAAGGGAGCTAAAATGTCGATTGAAAAACGTGTGTCCGAGGAAAACCTTCAGGGTATGTCAAATGTTTTTTATGCATGATTCTACTCAAAACCACATTCATAATAGCTAAATGTATTGTGTTTGTATACGTCCGTAATTAGACGCTGGTCGTTCGAGCCATGCATCGGATTCACATATAGTTAAATGTAACTGTGGCTTTTTAATATCTAACGGCATGACATGTGGCAAGAAGAAGCAGGTGTACAAAAAACAGTAATGACGCATGTGGTCTGCAACAATAAAAATGGAATCTACACGACGAATCGAACGAGTCATTCTTTAGAACCGGATCTCTTAAATGATTCATTCAGGAATCGAACTGAACCTTCAACACTGAACAGAGACTCCAAATCGTTTTTTTGTTGTTGTACGGATTGCAAAAAAGACCAATAAATAACCGAATCTAATATTTTCTTGATGTGTCATAACCCAATAAGATATATTGATTTGAGTGGACAGTATTTTGCAAGCAGCAGAAATGTAAACATTTCGAAAAAAAGTGTTTAATTTAATTTTTTTTAATATAGCATATACAAAAACTAAAAAGAATAAATATATCACCACGGAATGACGCAAAGAATCACTAAACCTGCCTAACCGGTTATCTGAAACGAACCGTCTGAAAGAACCGAGTCACAGAAAGGAGTTTGCATCACTACTTCAAAGAGGTGGGGTTTTTACACAGCCTGATTTCATTGGATGTTGAATAAAAAAAAATATTTGACATCACGAGCTATTTATAGCCAGAGCTGTGTTTATTTTTCTCTGCCTGCTGGCTTGAGTGTCAAGTGCTGGCATGATCCCGGTTTATCTGAATATTGTGGCTGCTGTGTCATGATCACTGATTCATGCCCAGCCCAGATTTCAATGTCACATAAATAAAATATCCAAATATTATGACTTGCGACGCTTGCATAGGTGAGGAGTGCACTAAACAGAAACATTTGCAAGCAATGTTTTGCATGCTTAAATAAAGAAATTTATTTTACCCTTGCAATTGCATAATTATGATGCAGAGCCTTTAAAAAATAAATATATTTTGAACATTTATATTACAAATAACATCTAAGAGAGACTTCGAGACGATACTGCTGTAATAGTAGTTGAATCTTCATGCACCACTAAAGACCTAAATGTAATTCGGTTTTTGCTGCAGGTTCCTGGGTGGAGCTGCATTTTAATAATGGAGGCGGCAGCACTCCTAAAGGAGGTTCGGAGGAACAGTCTGCCAGCACCGCCCCAAGCGGAGACCTGGAGAAGATGCTGCTGGATGCTCAGCATGAGTCGGGCAGGAGCAGCTCAAGAGGAAGCCTGCCATGTGACAGGTCAGTACAAGCAGACTTTAATCGTGTGCATGAACTGAGATGCACACAAGATGTTAACTTGATAGGATGAGCATGTTATCTTATAATTTTCTCACCAGTCCTCCAAGATCCCAGACTCCTTCGCACTTGCGCAGGGGCTCCGAGGTCCACAGCTCTGGAGAAAAGAACAGCTCACAGGTAGACATTAGCAGCGCACACACATAACTTTATTAAATTGTATTAAAAGCAGGTGTGCGTCTGGTTTCGTTTTGACTTTCATGTTACCAGATGAATTCTTTAAAAAGTAAGATTCAAGATTCCTGTGGTCATTAAGAAATATAAAACGGCTTTCAACCCTGAAAAAACAAAACAAATGTTAATGAATATGAAAAGGTAAAATTTATATTTAATACTAAAGTATAATAATGAGATGCATTTAAATAGGAAATATTATTTTTTTTATGGCTCTAAAATATTTAAAATCCACTTTTTATTAATTTTTTTTTTTTTTACTTTAAGTACTTAGCACTGACATTTAAATTATTTAAAAATAAAGTGTCAAAAAATTGAAAATATGGATTTTTATGGATTTCTATTTTCAACCCACTTTTATGTACACATTTATTATTGAGTATCTTAGTTCTAACATTTAAATGATTTTATACAATGCACTTTATGTTTGTTTGTACAATTACGTTTTTCTTACATTAAAAATACTGCATGCAGTGTCCCACTCTTATATTACCATACCACAAAACCTGGTACCATGAACTTATTTGACCTCGAGGAACAAAAATTATTTAGAAATACAAAATGAACGCATTGCACTGTACTCAACAATAAGAGCACCTACATTTTAGTTAAAGACACCCAAAAATTAAAAACGATGGGCATTTAAAAGTCCAAAGGTGTGTGATCACTTAAAATCGCATTCATGGTCTGACTTTTCAACATAACTAATTAACTAAACAACTAGAAACATGGAAGTCATCCCTTAGCCTTTCTAATTTTGTTGCGTTCTTCGTTTAAGTCAGAGGAAGATTATTTGGAGAGGAGAAAAGAGGTGGAGATCCTGATGAAGAAAAATGCCGACTGGATCTGGGACTGGTCGAGTCGACCCGAAAACCTGCCGCCCAAGTACCTAAACCTTTAGAAAACACAGTTTAACACTATTAATAAACCTATTTGGCATGAAAAGCATCTTTAACAGTGATGATGATGTGTTTGCAGGGAGTTTCTGCTGAGACACCCGAAGCGTTCCAGCACACTCAGCATGAGGAACACCAGTGTGATGAAGAAGGGAGGAATCTTCTCATCAGAATTCCTCAAGGTTTTCCTGCCCTCTCTTGTCCTCTCGCACATCCTTGCTCTGGGCCTCGGGTGAGTCAATTAAACAAGCCAGTAACTTTTTTATTATTTTTTTTTATTTAATAGTAAATTAATTAAGTAAATTTGTTTATTTAATTATTTTAGTACTTTAGCCCGAAATGAATACTAAATCTGAAATAAAAACTTCATATTGCATTTTAATTTATGATTTTAGCTTAAGTTAACCCTGATTGTTTTGGTAGCTAACTGAAGTAGGTTCAAGTACAAATATGACTTAAAATGATAAAAAAAATAAAATAATAATAAAGCTACATAAAAATCTCAAATAAAAAAAGACCAGCAACTTAATATAAAAATGGAAAATATATATAAAAAAATATATATATACATACACTTTTTTTTTTTTAATATAGGGATTAGAATCATTTTAATGGCTGTGGGTGGTTTTAGGCATACCCTGAAAAATCACCACAACTTCACATTTTCCAGAAAAAAAACAAACAAAAAAAAAAACAAAAAAACATTGTAATTGTTTGATCTTAAGCATTACATCTATTAAAATCCTAGATACAGACCCTTTTTAAAGTAACAGATCTAAGGTTATTTTTGAGTCCGCAGCGGATGCGGTCTGCGTTCTGGAATGCGTGCTAGCGCTCCACAGGGGTTAGCCATATTTTGCAGTTTTCCCTCTGATGGCTCACAGCTCTGCCGACGCAAAAACAAGTCCACTGATTTACGACTGCTTTACGGAAAAACCAACCTGGAGGAGAAAGCTGAAAGTGCATCAAATGCATGTTATAGTACTGATCCTAAAAATAACCGTGGACGTCATGTCTGATAATTCATAATTGTGTCTTTTCAGGGTGTACATCGGAAGGCGCATTACTACTTCTGGCACCTTTTGAAGGAGCAGAAAAGCCAAGAAACAAGACAAATATCATATACACACACACATCCACCATCTTTGTCGTGAACCAGTGCTTGTGTAGACGCAGATAAGACGAGGTCATGTGACACATTTCCTCTCTGCCTTGCTTCCCCCTCGTGTATTCCTCTGGCCTTTCCCATAGTCCCTCTCCCATAATGCCCGTCCATTCCAGGGAGGTCAGCACAGGGAAGGCCAATGCTTAGAATTATGGGCACTTGCTGATATAATTAGACTTAGTGCATCCTCATAATTTTGTATTTACTCCATACCAACACTACTGAGAATATTATGAGGATCATTAAAAAGGAATAGGGATGAGAGAGGGGAAAACCAAAGTGCTGGATCTCCAGGGATGTGGTTACCTGTAACTGCAGAATGTGAATTGGGAAGAGATTTAACTATCTACCCCATATCAAAACAGGGATCATGTGTGTATCTTATATTATATCTCAACATTTTGAGAATTCTTTTTCCTCCTGTGCATCTTGAGGTAGTATTCTGTATATTACGACACCAAAAACAGACCTTTGCATTGGGAAACAAACTTCACAGTATTATACGAATTGTGCAATGGTCTTTAGTAAATACTAGCCCAAAAGTTGAGTACCATATCAACACTTTTATGAATGTCAATTGAAATAGCTAATAAATGTTGAATGAAGTTTGCCTCACCTGAATTTCAAAGACGTTCGGGTCCGGGTTTCAGCTCAGAGATTGCCTTAAATAAAACAGTTAACGAATCAGGCAGGGATAAAAGGGAAATCGTGTAAATCTGTGCATGTCTTGTAGTCGTTCAAAGTTGTGTTCGGTTGTATATTCTGTTCATTTCAGTGGTTTTGTATCAACAGAGGGAATCAACAAATAAATGTCTGCCAACTGTAACATCTCTCATTTTGCAGGTTACTTACATTTACACCACTATTTACAAGTTTGGGGTCAGTAAGATTTGCATTTTTTTTTTTTAAGTTAATTAAAAAGACATTTATTGTATTACAAAATAGTTCTATTTCAAATTTTAACATTCTATTCATTCAACAACACAAATAAAATATTAGCATATAAATATTAGGAAAAATTCCGCTTTGCGTCACAGGAATAAATGACATTTTCAAATATATTCAAATAGAAAGCTGTTAAATTGTAATAGTATTTCAGAATATACTGTATATCTTATCAAATAAATTGGTTTCAAAGATAAAAACCTTACCTTCCCCAACCTTCCCCATCCCCACACTAAAATTGCAAACGTTTATATAGTCACGTACTCGCATAGAGGGCAATATACAAACAACGTAAATAACATGCCACTTCTCCATTCCAAAAACTAAAATTTGCCAAGGTCACCTGAAATCATTTGAATAAGTGTTGGGCAGTGTGTCGATTCAGATAAACACAATTAAAATTTTATTTAACTTTGGTCAAAAATAATCAAACAAGTGTACACTTTCACAATGTTAGCATCATCATCAACAAGGAACAAGGTCTGCGAGTACGTATCCGACCTGTCAGTTCCCAGACTTAAAGAGCGTCACAATCAGCTATAACAACAACTTTGCACTTGTCAACCGTCAAGTTACGCTTGCCATCAGCCGCGTGTCAAAATTCAGCAGCACACAAACTGTATGTTGTCACCGGTTTCTTTAAACTGCATCCTGATGCGAGATAAATCCATTTAACTTCCGCATCGAGGTATGTTTCTATCTCGGCATCAGGATGTGATCCGTTAACTTTGACTGGAGGAAAGCCAGTTTTGTCTCAAGAGGCACTGAACACGTCGGTGACGTCGTCGCCGACCGTACGATATCTCGTATATTAGTGTCCAAATACTAAGCCGCACAAACCGTAGCAGCACATGAACAGACAAATGGGAGTGCTAGAATAAAAAAAAAAAAAAAAATAATAGAAAAATGCATGTCTAAGGTAGCCGGGCGTCGTATGGGCGACAGGTTGTCGAGATCATCTAGTCCTCAAGGTTAAGGAGGATTTTATAGAACATACAGACAGACTTAAGGCGGTAAAATTCCTTTACGAAGTAAAAACGAAAAATGTAATATCAAAATGAAAACTCGGCAATACTGATGCTTATCATGGCCAATGTCCTCGATCAAACAGTGCAACTGCAAATTCAAGTAGTACAATACGGAGATTTGCCTCCCAACTGGAACATTACAAGGGAATTGCATTTTCGGACTCATCCAACATACAAGCAAATGCTAGTAAAACCAAAAGTCATTTTTTTCAATCGCCAATTTTTGATTTGAATGGAATTCCCCAATAATGCTGCAGGTTTGGGTTCAGCAAGATGATTTCACATTTTAACCACTGGCGCTCCAGATCTACAAATGCAGATTACATGCAAACATAGAACGTAAAACTCATACATACCTGCTCATAATGTAAAAACGCTTTCTCTTTGTAGTTATGTTACTTTTATTAAGTGGTTTGACACCAGATGGTGTAATATATAGATACAGTCAGTGAGTAGATATTATTATGCATGAGAAAACAAGGAAAAAAAAGTATAAAATAAAAACAAAAATAAAACCGAAAGGAAAGGGGAAAGAAAGAAAGAAAGAAAACTGTCCACTGACCAAAATGGAGACCTGTTTTAAGTGCTTTAAAAAGGTAGAACATGAAGGCCTGAGAGTAGGGCCAGGGGAAGGAATGTTAAACAAACGCTCATGAAGGCCTGAATTTCGAAACAGCGAGTACATACGATTGACAGCGAGACGTTACTCATCCTGTACGTTTGGTCGTCAAATCATAAAAACGTAAGGCTCAGTCGAAAGACGAATACATGTACGACTTTTGCGAAGTGGATCTAGCCTCTTAATGCTGATTGGTGTGGGTTCAGTTGCTGGAGGGTTGGTGGATATCGGCCTTTCCTTGTTGGTTTTTTTTTTTATTTTGGTGTCGGGTCATCTTGAATAATTGAATCCCTCCTAGGGAGGATTTTCCCCCCCAAAATATACAGTCTGTCTCAGCTTCCTGGTTAACGTAAAACAAGTGCTTTGCTTCTTTGTCAGGTCAACAACAGGGCCATTTTTTCTCTTACAGATTTAACGACTAGGCTTATCATTGCAAAAGTACGAGATTTTTGAGCGTCCTCCAACCTGCAAGGAGGGGGTGGGGGTGGGAGGGGAAGAAGGGGGGTGTTTCTTTTTCTCGATTTTTGTTTCTTCTTGGTTTTTAAATCACTCTCTCTCGCTTTTTTTTAATTAATTTTGTCCTGGAATATATACAGGTTGTTGGTGGCAGCCACAGCTATGACGTTCTCTTTAGGGTGCCAGGCGGTGTGTAGGATCTTCTTGTTGAAGTCCAGGCTGTCCACACTGATTTCGTCTTTCTTCCGTTTGCCGCCGGTGCAGACCTTGCGGGGTTTGAGCATGGCACGGGGTTTACTGTTCTCCCTCGACGCCTCCAGTGTGATGTCCCTGCGTGTGTTCCTGTCGAACATCCTAAAGAAATTGTTGTAGGAACCCGTCATAATGGCACTGAGAACGACAGTGCAGGTGCCGAGCAGAGAGAGAGAGAGAGAGAGAGAGAGAGAAAAAGAAAAATGCTGTGATTATCTCTATATAAAATATTTAATATAAGTATTATACACTACATGTGTATCCAAAATAAGTTTTTGTTTACATAACGCGTGTATACATTATATAGACACACATACAGTATATATACATCTCTTGAAAATATTTACACATACATATAGTTATATTCTAAATAAACAAAATATATATTATATATACATATACATATTTCTCTTAAATGTATACATGCATGTGTTTGTATTTATATATACACACACACACTTTAAACACATTAAGCAAACAAGCAATGCAGAATCCTCCCTTATCAAATAGTGTTCCGCACCTGTCTGAACCGTTCCAACAGCACTCGAACTTGTCGAAAATGCAGTCGTTCTCATAGAGCGAGCACAACTTGCTACGTAGGTACTCATGTACCTAAAAGAGAGGAGCACAAAAAATGCAAGTCAGTAACAAAAACTAACAAACAATTGGTCATATTGCAAAATTACATTTAGGTAGCGTGTGAAACTTCAGGGAGGTGCCAGCAGTATTTGAAGAATGCATTAATTGAAGACGTGAAACACCATGTTCTGAAAACATGACAGTACAAGCTCTGGAATGTCAGATGGTGCAATGCTAAGATCTCTGCTGTACCTGGTAGGTCTCTACGGGCCGGTTTTCCATATTCAGGTCCCAAACCTTAACGGAGAGGTAATCGCGGGTCATCATGTATCGACCGCTGTGGCTGAACTTGACATCAGATATGGAGGAGATGATTTCTGAGAAGAACGACCGGCTGCTGGGATCTTCTGGCTCCTCAAAAACTTTGGAGGAACAAAACAATATTTAAAACATTAAATAATAATAATAAAAAAAAATCCTGCATATAAAACATCCTGTTCAAACGTTTGGGATCAAAAGATGCACTGAATAGCAATGTTACAAAATGCTGTTTGAACCTTCCATTCAAAGAAACCTTAGGAAAAAAAATAAAAATAATATTTTGTATATACACACATTAATCTAATGCATAATGCAATATTATAATTTCCCAATAACAGTTTTAATGTGTTTTTAAAATCGTAATAATCTGACCCCAACATTTTTAACAGTAGTGCATGTTTATATGCCACAATGCACTTGACTTCATCTTGCCATTTCTAGTGTGACCAATGGACCAGAAATGAACCCCATCAACAAGAGCCAAAACATTTATCCTACAGTATATAAAACTGTCACATTTCCTTTTTGTAAAGAATCGTTCAGCATGTAACACTTGGGTTACTAACAAAATTAAAGGATTAAATTGTGTATAACACTAACAGTCCATTTACTCCATCCAAACACTCCAGTTTTATGCGCTCGCATTCTGTTTTGTAACCAGTGGAATTGACAGGAAGTAAATGGCCAGAGTTCACTTTTTTGCTTTGTTGGCCTAGAGTGAGGTCCAAGTTGAGAACAGAGCACTCAATTAATTACATAATCCAGTGATTACATAACACAAGACCATGCTGACATTAAACAGCGGATGGCAAAAACAGACAAAACGAGAACTTTCCGCTGCCTTTTAGTGAGAGAGAGTCTGATCGTGTTTAAGGAGAAAAAGACTGCGTCAGGGAACATTCCCACGCAGAGTTCGGACTCTCCTTCTGATGGAAAATAAAGGGATGGAAGAGTATAAAAAGTGAAAGAAAAAAAAAAAACACTCACATTTGCTATGTCTATCACAGAGCGCGGCTGCCCTCATGTCACACAGACGGATGGTTCCTTTACTACTGCTGTATACAAAGACATTACACTGGTGTGGGTGACACTCAGCCGCCGTTATCACCTCCGTCAGCTCCTCCATATTGGCTGGTTTTATATCTACAATGTCTGAGGAGGGAAACGGTAAAGGAAAGCAACACAAATAACCTCAAAGTCACCGAGATGTGTCAGAGATGCAGGTGTTGGTCATTTCTTTTTCTTAAGAAACGGCTGAAAAAGAATGGGTCTCTTTAAATATAGTCAGACTGGCTAATGTCTTCATCTACACAAACTAAAATGTGTATGTTTTACAGTAAAATACAACTGTTCCAAGGGGACATATTGCATTGTGAACCTATTGCAGTGTAAAAGATTGATATTAGACTGTATAGATGTAACTATTGTACATGTAAAGAGAACGTTTACATCGGATTTGCAAGCATTCTCTATGCATGTCAAATCAAATCACTTTTATTTATATAGCACTTTTAACAATACAGATCGAGTTAAAGCACTGAACAGTACTGAATAGAGTGATAGTAATGTATAATGAGATGAATGAGATGATCACTTAATTCTTTATTAAATGCAGAGACGGTCTCTGTAATCAAATCAATGATAACTGTGTCCTCATGTGAAATATAGTTGCATCTATACAGTCTAATATATCAATCTTTTACACTGCAATAGGTTCACAATATTAAATGTACATAAAACAAATAAGTACTTAAAAATAGGCATTCATTTATGCATTTTAGACATTAATAGCAAGACAAATTCATATCAGACGCGTTTTAATAAAATGGAGGGAAAAAAAAAATATATATGAATGTCACAGATTTCATAAAGGATACTAAAACTTCTATCTGTGATTTCTAAATGCCAGAGGTTTATTCTGAGGTCGTCTGCAGAAAGGTATGTTTCATAATCACTATTTACTGAAATGGAATTGATGTGATATGTATGTGCATTTGCAAATATTCTGCGTGGGCTTGCTTCCACCATCAAGTCCATCGGCATCAGCACTGGAACCTGCAAAACAACCACAGACTTACTTGATGAAATTATTTAAACAAGCAAAAGTAAATATTTACAAGAAAAGTAGTCATCGCCTCTCAAATTTGCATGTTCTCCGATGTGGTTTAATGGAAATAATATAATATTAGATTTTCAGTAAGCTTATGCATGCGTATATTGTCAAATGATTCACCGCATCCGAAACAAACACGCATGCATGTACATATTTAAAAAGTTAAATTTATAAATGTTTGGATGCGATTACTCACACTTAATCGTTTGACAGCACTAAATATGCAATATAATATGACAATGCAATGAAATGATGATACACCGCTGTACACCCTTGTCTTGACTTGTCTGGAACACATCCCTTTCTGTACATGTTTCTGCATCACTCTCAGGTGTTAACAGCATAAGCAGTCCTGCCCCAATGACAGCTGGGTGTATGCTGTGCATTTACATCACATGGCATGTACTCTACAGACTGCAAGTTCTGGAAACATCTGACTTTACATCTTATTAAATATGTATTGACTAAAAACCAGTGCCTCAGCGCAGTCAACCTTTCACTGGCTGCACTCAAAATGTCATCGGAAGAGAAGCAGCAGACTAACCCGTAGTGTTGTGATTCGAAATGGATCTCGCAGTCTTCCGTCTTCATCTTTAAGGTTGTATCCTTCTGCTCGTTTGTCCCTTTCGCTGATTTTCCATAGTTTGATGGTTTTATCTTTTTTGTGAAAACAAAATAAAAAGAAAAACAAGTCACTAATAGAGGAATTGAATATCCAAAGCTCCTTTCTAAAGCATAGCGAGAGGAAGTGGAGCCAAAAAGCACACGCATTTTCCTTTAATCTGAGAAAAATATGTCATTGTCTGTCTAGGTAGGCCATTTTAAAACAGCTGTAGATACAGTGGGTACGGAAAGTATTAATAAGCTCCCCATATTGACAGAAAAACACAGAATCGTTGACATTTTTGCAAATTGCAAAAAAACTGAAATATCACATGGTCCTAAGTATTCAGACCCTTTGCTCAGTATTTAGTAGAAGCATTCTTCTGATCGAGTACAGCCATGAGTCTTTTTGGGAAAGATGCAACAAGTTTTCCACAACTGGATTTGGGGATCCTCTGCCGTTCCTCCTTGCAGATCCTCTCCAGTTCTGTCAGGTTGGATGGTAAACATTTGTGGAGAGCCATTTTTAGGTCTCTCCAGAGATGCTCAATTGGGTTTAAGTCAGGGTTCTGGCTGAGCCATTCAAGAACAGTCACGGAGTTGTTGTGGAGCTCCCCCTTTGTTATTTTAGCTGTGTGCTTAGGGTCATTGTCTTGTTGGAAGGTAAACCTTCGGCCAAGTCTGAGGTCCTAAACACTCGGGAGAAGGTTTTCGTCCAGGATTTCCTTATAATTGACTGAATTCATCTTTCCCTCTAATGAAGCCAGTCGTCCTGTCTCTGCAGCTGAAAAACACCCCCACAGCATGATGCTGCCACCACCATGCTTCACTGTTGGGACTGTATTGGACAGGTGATGAGCAGTGCCTGGTTTTCTCCACACATACCGCTTAGAATTAAGACCAAAAAATTCTCTCTTAAGTCTTATCAGACCAGAGGATCTTATTTCTCACCATCTTGGAGTCCTTCAGGTGTTTTTTTAGCAAACTCCATGCGGGCTTTCATGGGTCTTGCACTGAGGAGAAAGCCTTGACTGGTAAAGGGCTGCAATGATGGTTGACTTGCGACAACTTTCTCCCATCTCCAGACTGCATCTCTGAAGCTCAGCCACAGTGATCTTTGGGCTTTTCTCCCACCGATAGCTCAGTTTGGCCGGATGACCAGCTCTAGGAGGGGTTCTGGTCGTCCCAAACTTCTTCCATTTAAAGATTATGGAGGCCACTGTGCTCTTAGGAACCTTAAGTGCAGCAGAATTTTTGCCTTGCCACAATTCTGTCTCTGAGCTCTTCAAAAAGTTCCTTTAACCTCATGATTCTCATTTGCTCTGACATGCATTGTGAGCTGTAAGATCTTATATAGACAGGTGTGAAGTCCAATCAGTATAATCAAACACAGCTGGACTCAAATGAAGGCGCAGAACCATCTCAAGGAAATGAACAGCACCTGAGTTAAATATATGAGTGAATACTTAGGACCATGTGATATTTCAGTTTTTCTTTAATAAATCTGCAAAAATGTCAACAAAACTGTGTTTTTCTGTCAATATGGGGTGCTGTGTACAAAATAATGAGGGAAAAAATTAACCTAAATGATTTTATCAAATGGCTGCAATATAACAGAGTGAAAAAACTTTCTGAATACTTTCTGTACCCACTGTACATCATTCATAAATTTTTAGCTTTTTTGTTCTTGAAAGCATCTAATGTTCACCAAGGTTGCATCTGATTGATATCCAAATGCAGTAAAAACAGAAAAATGTTACAAATATTACAATTTAAAATATCTATTTATCTGAATACATTTTACAATATAATTTTCTTGTGATGCATTTTATGCTGAAATTTGTAGCATCATTTCTTTGCACGATCCTTTAAAAACCCTGATTCGCTGTTAAATTTTTTTTATTGTTATACATATAGAAAATACTTTGGCTGCTTAATATTAGTGGAAGATTTTTTCTCAGTTTTTTTTTTTTTTTATCTGAAAGGTGGTGTACAACAACAACAACAAAGAAAACATAAGCAAAATCAAGTATTTTTGTCTTTATACCGTTTGCAGAAAGGAGAAAGTGTGCAGCGTTCTGTTGTGGGAGCCATCTGATTTTATTGATCTTCTCCTCGATTTCTAAACTTTTCAAGTAATCGAACTCGGGCTCATGACTCTGAAAGGTGCTGTACACGTTGTATTCCCCTCTTGAGAGCGGGCGGTTTTTACTCTATGGAGAGAAACATTGAACACAAAAGTCAGCATTGAATCACACTTCCTAAAAAATTAAACAATAAAAACCTGAGTTGCATCACCTCCTGTTCTCGCTGAAAAATGACGACTCTTCCCCCTTTGTCTCCTGTGGCTAGTAACTCCCCCGAAAAGTTAAATTCAACAGTTGAGATAATGTCCGCTGCATGTCCGAGAGGAAGAAAGATAAGAATTACACACTTCATACATTAGACATCCACAGCTTTAACAAAGTAGAAAGCTTCAACGTAAATTCCTGTTTTTGGTCTTCTTGTGTGAGACTGATTATTGCACATCACGCCACAGACAATTACGTTTGTCTTTCATTAAATATTCATTATTCAATCATGACTCATCTTCATGCATGCTTAAGCGTAGATGTTTCAAGTTCAAACTGGAGTTAAATCTATTTCATTTGTTCAACAGCCTCCAAAAAGTAGAAGGCTCTGACAAAACTGATCCTGAAAGCATGTTCTTGGCCTAACTATGCAACACTGATCAAAGAATGCTGTGCCACTATTATGCAATATTCAAGTCTTATCTTCCTACACATATAAAGGGTTAGTTACTGCTGTTAGTTAAAGTTAGGGTACCGCTTCCGGTTACCACAGTCAGCAGAATAAGACAAAAGTCTTAATTACTTTTGAAATAAGGATATTTATCTTACAAAAAAAAAACGCACAGATTCACTACAACAAGCCTTTATTAAGCCATGTGAGGCACGTTTTAATACGTTTGCACACTTTATTCAACATGTTTTGAACTGTTAAAAGGGAGTCACCCACCCACTACAATGATAGAGCTTAAAAGTGCCAGGACAATTTTTTTTTTAATGTAACTGGTTGGATTCGTCTGAAAGAAGTCGCAGCTGGTCGAATCAGTATTGTGTTCGGTTCTCCAGAATTGCTTGTGGGTGTTAAAAAGTGGAGCGATATGCTTCAAACAGATGTTTAC
>JAUMHQ010000069.1:16735439-16747562 GCA_032361165.1 Enteromius paludinosus
CGCCTGCCCGACTCTGGCTGGATCAGCAGGTTGCAGGATGTGTGGCGCGTTATACACGAGTGTTGCCAACAGGGACGGTGTAGAGTGCCCTCTGGAGGACAAACTATACAACAACAACACTCATGACATGGTTGAAAGGCGTTTCGTCGGTTTTTATTTTATTTTTGAAATATGAATTTATCGGCCATTATAAATGCCGATACCGATAGTTTGGAAACCGCATAATATCGGTCTGCCGATAAATCGGTCGGGTTACAAATATTAATTTTCTTAAATATATAGGCTTTATGCATGTGTGTGCATTTATATATACACTTAACATTCATACAGTACAAAAACATGTAAAGAAAAGCTTTTAGTTTGGACGCGATTAATCGTATGACAGCACTACTCAAAACACAACATTAAAGGCCACCAAGCACGATAACAATAACTATATTTACTTCCACACCAGCGAACAATATCTTCTCTTTATTACAAGCTCAAGCATGTCTGCCGCTTTAAATTCTCAAGCGCGTGATGGCAGGATGGATTCTGATTGGTTGTCAATGTTTCTGTTGTTCACCAGCTGGTGTGGACGCTGCTATTCTTTAACAGTGAAAATATTTTTATTACAACTCTCTCTGTATTGTTACCGTGCTTGGTGTGAACGGGGTTTTAGATGAGAAAATGTTGGTTTTCATTCATTCAACAGATTAATAGCATCATAAAGATTAAATACAGGCGTCAATTAGGATATAAAACTAACAGGAATCCAAGGTCGAAGGAATCAGCTAATGAGTGACAAACATGCGGTGGCCTCGGTCTCTGTCCATGCGTGTGTCCTGGACAGTCTGTGTCTGATTAATCAATCTCTAGTCACACCAGTGACAGAGTAATCTGATGACTCACCAAACAGAACAAGAACATGCCCGGTCATACTTCACTCGAACATCAACATTAAGATTACTCTACATACAGAAAATGAAGGCTTTACTGATGACCACCGCAAAAACACCCTTTTCCGGTCCCACTTTATATTAAGCGTCCCTAATACCTGTGTACTTACATAGTAACTAGATGTGTATCTAGTGTGTAACCACAGTGTAAGTACACATTACTACATAGTATCTACAGCTGTTATATTTCTGTAACTACACACATGTAACACCCCTCAGAACGGTGTGTGTGTGTACAAATGTGTAACAGGACATTGGTAACAACACTTTTTTTCACTTCACCAAGTAGTCATGTAACAGGAATTAAATAGCTACATTCTGTAACAGCAGTATGAAAAAGAGTAACTGGAACAGGGGGTGATCAGGGGGTGTAGTTGGGTAGGTTTAGGGATATATAAAGTGGGTGGAGTTGGTGCACCTCTGTAATACCAGTGTATATACATGGTAACTCCTCAGGAACTGCCCACTTATATATATTGGAGATATTGCTTCTTATAGTAATGATTGCCTTATTACAATTGGATTGTATAAACTGAGTATACATACTGATATATACACACACATATACATATATATAGTATAAACTGAAAACATACTATCGATCCTAAAAACAGTGCTTCATTTTATTTCTGCTAAATATACTCACTCTTTTCCCCCCTTAAATTTGGGGTTTAAGGTGACCTGGACAAGACAACACAAGTACAGATAGAGAGGAAACTCCTCTGTACTGTATCACAACACAAACCAAAACAGCCGCAGCAGCAGCGGGGGGAAGCGCAGGCAGGTACATGATGGACGGTGACCACCTCGTAAATAAACCATCCGAGCAAATATTACAGATCAACATCCACATCGCACATCAGCCACAACCTACATCAACGCAGCTTCCGCACCACCCGAAACCAGATCAAATCAGAGCATCATACAGTAACCCAAACAACACGTTACATCACAGAGGAGTCTGTTAGCGTGAAGAAAAAGCTCAAAAACAAGCCGAGCACCCGGAGTGAAAGGCAGGCGGAGATAAACGCACACATACCCATCCTGAAAGGTAGAGAGAGGCCATTATAGCACAGTTCCAGGCCGTGGCTGTCAGCAGCGCACACAAGACAGCAGAGGAAGATTTAATAGCCTGGGAGTATCTGCGGTATGGACGGCGCTGGCTTGCCCGCAGGGAGGGTGAGCGAGGGGCGCTGCGCGGCCATGTTGGACAGGTAAGATCGTGAGGGAATCCCTCCACACACACACACACACAACACAAACTGAATGACGGCCTTATAAACATTCACATATAACTTTAAGGGAGTTCGCAGCACAGTCCTTCCCACAAACAACTGACTCACTTCCTGTTTGAATGACTTTCAGGGGTAGAGAAACCCCATACAAACAACTAAAACAATGATTTAAACCATTTGACTTTACATAATATCCATGTCATTTCTGCACAAATGTGTCGAAAATATAGCAGTTTAATGTTACTGACTATATACAAAATTATCATATTACGACGATTCTTTGTCATTGATTTTACTATTCTGCAAGTTGTCTGAGCAGTACAGACAAACTAATTTGACTTTTTTTTATTAAAAACAAAGCCTTTCAAGGTAACAAAGTATACAATCAAGAAGCGCAGATATTTAGACCAAAATGAGCAAAGATAAAAATAGTTGTAATTTTATCTTTGTTATTCCAACAGATACTCATTACAAATAAACCTAATATAAACAAACAGTGCGTTTATTTTTCAGGAAGAGTAGGTGTATTCAGCAGTATTGAACGGTGAAACACTACATCCATCATTTACTCACTCTCAGCTTGTTTTTATCTGAATGACATGCGGTAGCATGTTTAGTTCTGTCCCTTTAAGAGCTGCACACGTCTAATATACTGTGGCACGTTTTTCTCTTTAGACGCAAGCACCTGTGTTTAACGCTGTGAGTTTTTGACAGTATTACCACAATCACATGTGATAAATATCTTAGTTCAGTAATTAGGCGCTATTTGACAGGCTTTTGGTGTACTCGCTGAAAAAGGGGCACGAGGCTACATTACGCATGTCATGAACCGTGTGACGCATGCATGCTCCGAACCGAATGGTTTGGGGTTTTTTTTTTTTCATGAACCGTGCCATCCCTAATATACACACACACACATTCAAAATGTATTTATTTTTGCTTATACTTATATCAGTAACATTACACGGCTTTATTTTTAACATTTGAGCAGAACATACATACAATCACTGTACATTTTTACTAATTTCAGATAACTGCAGATTTGAAAGGTTTTTAAGTGTTAATTTTTACATAAATGCACAAAAATATTTACTATTATAAAATCATTTCTAGTGAAATGTATATAATCACATAAATATATTCACATGTACATACACAATAAAAAAAAGGAAAAGAATAAATGTAAATATGAAGTCGAAAATGTTATTTAAATATTAATAAAAAAAGTGTAATGCTACGTTCACACCAGACGTGACTATTTGCGCGTAGTTAGATGCATGAACTTTTTGGGTTTACTCACTTCATTTGCGCGTACAACAGATGCGAAATCGCATCATGAGAGGGGCGTCTGCAAGGCGACTTCAGTCTCTGCATCGGTCGAAGGGAAAACCGCTAAATTTTCAAAATATTGCTGTTATTATGCCATGAAATGCAGTTTTAGGAGTATTTCAGGCGAGAATGTAGTTGTTTAAAACACAAATCTGCGGTTTATTAAAAAAAGAGAGCGCCTATTTGCTTCGCCGATTTCGGGGCCGTGAGCTCCACGTGAACACCGGGTGCTCAGTGCTCATGTATCCGCCGAGGGCAGCCTCACCGCGGCTAGTAATTCTGACCCTTGCCGCTGCCTCCTGATGTCTTTGTAGTGGTTGAAGAGGAGGTGAAATTCGTTTTGGGTATATATCATAGGCAAACTCTGGTTTAATGAATCTTATGTATTTCCTTATTATTCCTGTTTTTATGAAAAGTACGAAGATGTATAGTATTCACATCACTACTACAGCAAGCTCCTGATTGGTTAACTTGATACGTGCAAATCGCATCGCAGGATGGCTAATGACGTCTTTGCATTGACTTAAAATGGAGATCACTCGCCCTTAACGCTTCATTGGCGTCCAGTGTGAACGCAGCATTAGACAGAATTTTCAGATAAATGGTTTTATTTATTACTACATATTTTTATTGAAGTTTCAATTAATCACACAGGAAAGAAAAAAATAAATATTAAAAAAAATATATATTTCAGACATTTATCAATTTAAGCATTTTTTGAAAATGCTTAAAGTAAAATGCATAAAGCATTTTCTAAAAAGTTTATAAAATACATAACTTTAAGAAGTAACAAAAAAATATGTAAAAATGCATTTTTTTTTGTCTACTTGACAACAATGTTTGTTTCAAGGAATATTTTTGAGGTATATTAAGGCTGTATACTTGAATATATTATTTTTTAACTAAAGTCTTACATATCACTGTGCAAAACCTTTAGAACTAATTGACGAGGCAAACAAACAATACGAACCGTATTTTGCACATTTATCCCAATAAAAATATGCAACAAGATAAAAAGGTTATAAGAACAGCATAAGTTTTTTAAGTTTCCAGCTCTAAACCCCACCAAACACACAAAACCTCCACTAGAAAGTGCAGAGAAACCGGAAGTCTTCACACTTAGGAATTACTTGGATGGACAGGAGCCAGTGACTATCCCAAAGCCATTTATAAAGCGGAGTAAGAGAAAGTCAGAGCGCATTTAATTCTATGTTCGCATCCTGCATGCACACAGTCTGAAGGTCTGCTAAACACACACAATATGGACAATATTGTTTTGAATCCAAATTCCCATGCAATCCCTATGACTAAAACTCAATGTCCATAAAATTCCAAGGAAAGAAAGATTAGGCTATCGCTCGGAGCCATCACACCTTACAGTCTGGTGAAACAGTGATCTCTAAATAACCTTCTCTACCACGTAAGGGCCACTCGGCTCAGATGATATTACACCAGTCAACATGTGTCCGTTTCCTAGAAATCCGTTTTATTTTTCACAGAGGGCAAAGCGGAGAGATGGAAGAGGCAAAACCATCAACAACCAACGGTCACCATAAAAACTTCAGTTTCAACATCAAACCTTCTTACGAATGCCTCGGATTTGAATAAAACAGCTACATTTTGTCTCGTATACAGTGGCAATAGTGAAATAATGCAACAGCTAAGTTAAAGGCAAAGAAGAACAGACAATCTTAACATTACATTAAACCTCAATTTGCCTTCCTAGACCAACAAGCACATCTGTATTCCCGAAACCCTTAATCAAAAGCCTCAATCACTGATCTAACCCTCGGACACGGCACACGTATAATGTGAGCTGGTCGGACCAGTTGGACGTGCTTTCCGCCGTTTCAAAGGCAGGATGTGCTTCCCTACAGGAGCCCCAGAAAACAGCAAAAATGTTCACGGACGCACCCACCAGCAGACCAATCCATCGATCCTCAACGTGCCATGCCATAATACATTTTGTTTTTGGATTTATTGCTTATGCTATACTATGCTAACTGCCCGTTTGCCAACAATTGGGATTAAAAACCCATGAAACAGTTCGACAAGCATTGCATTCTTTCCAACACTGCCTTACTTCCAACTGAAACTGACATGTAAAAAGCAGCCAGTCATCTGCTACTTGACAATTATAGTTTTTCATATTTGTTATATTTTAATTACTATACATAACTTCGAAAAGTTGTTTTTCACAGAAAAAAAAAAAAAAAAAGTCCAATTCCGCAGAACTTACATCAATTATAGATGGGTTTAACTATAGATAGAAATAATTATGAAAAGTATTATTCTATCTATATATTCTAAAGATTTTTGCAGACAGCATATAACTTGCTTTATGTTTGTACAATTTTATTTTGCAAAGCATGGTTAAAATGTACTAATCTACTGGTTGTTGATAGGAATTTCAGATATACAGAGTGCTTAAAAAGAGAAAATAAGTGCTGTTATAAATTGCATCATTTGCACACTTAAAATAACATTACAGGAAATGTGTAATACAAACTAGCTCTACTGTACAGTGAATAAGCCTAACAATCTGGGGAATTGAAGTTTATTAGCTACATTTTAGACATAATCTCCTGTTATAACCCAACTTAAGTAGTATAAAGGGGGAGCAGCATTATTCTTAAAAAAATAATTGGATACCAAATTGGACATGTCTTTGAGTGCAACTTGAGTCATCAATATTTAAGGTTTTCTCAATTTTTTATTCATTTCATTTCATTTCTACTAAAGGCAGTGTTTCATGTTCACATTTGCTGTTGCATTTTTATGCATATAGCCATGTAATAATCAGGATATTACAAAAATATCTGTTACACAGATAACAAAATAAGCTGTCGGTGTTGATTATGCAACAATGACCAGCTGACAGCGCATTATTTCTTACACCTATTACATTTAATAATTTAGCAGGTGGTTCTACCCAAAGCGACTTACAATTAAAGAACAAAAAAAGCATTCTGTCATACAAAAGCCAACTTATTTACAGCGCTGCAATGCTAAGTTTCAATAACAAAAGAACCTATCCATTGACTTCCTATGGAATGATTTTGATTTAAAATGATTAATAGATGCACGCACAATTATCCATGCGCTACATACATTTAATGCATGCTTCTTATTACAAACACCTTTCAATTCGAGTATGTGGGCATTCAGGATTAAATGCTTGTACAGAGATTTGTACAAATAAAGACATGTTTGCTGTTCTACATTAATGCATCATAAATTGCACACCTAGTGGTAGCTGCCTGTCTGCACGTTTGCGTGCGTTTCGTCAACGCTAAAAACCACGGAAAGGGAGTCTCAAAATCCAAATGAACCAAACAGGATTGACACGACCAAGAAATCAATAAATGCACACGCGGATTCCCTTTTGCACACGCAAAATGTGACATTTTAACAGAAAATAGAATTTACATTCATAAAATTACTTTGAACCCATCACATCAATGTAATTTATAATTATGCAGACACCAGTTGAACACCATTTGTTTCAGTGTAGAAATGCACATTTGCTAATATTTCCGAATCGTCCACACGTTATTTGTGTGCGTGTTGTAAAAAGCTGCAAAAATGCAAATGAGCCGAACAAAACATCAATAAATGAACGCGTGTCAGCTGATTTACAAAGCACCTTTTTTCTTTTTGCATGCACAATTTATGATATATTAATGTAGAACAGACCATGTCTTTATGTGTACAAATCGCTGTACAAGCATTTAATCCTGTATGTCCACATACTCAACTGGAAAGGCATTTGTGTGTTTGTAATAAGTTGCGTTAAATTTATGTAACGCATGGATAATTGTGGGTGCATCTATAAATCATTTTGAGTCTAAAATTTTTATTTTTTTTTTGAAGAGTAACACAATTATGATATTTGTGATGAGCATGTACATTTTCATGCATCTATAATACTCCTGCCTCCATCTCTTCTTAGCATACCTTGCTATGCACCACACAAAACTTGTATCATGTGTTCATCACTCATGCATACTCATCCAAAGGTGTGAAACAAATATGCAAGCCGTTATTTACCTTCTGCAACATCTTCATCTATGGCTCCTTTGACCTGGGAGAAGCACCACTGGAAATCATTGCCTCCACCAACCCCTGCAACAACAACAACACAAGTGCATTGAAATGCATGCTCAGATCAGCCTCCCAGACGCATTTGATCACGCAAAAGTCAAAGATCTGCCAGTTCGACCATGCATACTGAGATAAAGCAGTGGATGAGGGTTTGATTTAGTGTCAGTTAAGGGGGCTGGTTTGATGTTTAGGCCGCACCGCTGCCGCTCGCGCCCCCGCCTACCAACACAAACCCCCGTTCAGCTCGTTTACCTGCCATCATCGCCTGTGCCTGTGCCTCGAGACTTCAGTGCGGCTTATACTGGAGCTCAGCCGGGCGGACGGTGCGAACGAGCGCGGAATGAGAGCGAGCGGAGGCGAGCGGGATCTGCCCGTGATTTGGTTTCGCTTCAAGATGGCGCACGCTGCCCGTCGACATGACACAGTGACGTTATTTAACCACGCGCGCCGTGCGCCCGGCGCGTCCTCGCTGCGCTAGGGTTTGCGCAGACGCTGTGGGAGTTACGCAAACACCAAACGCCCTTGTTTTGTTTGTTTATTTATTGGTTAGATGAATGGATGTGTGACAGGTGAAATGTTATACTGCTAGCTTCGACTTCAATCACATACGTTCAATCCGTTTTTTAGTGTTTGTCATCGTGTGTACAATTTAGCATACATTAAATGATTAATTTGACATGACAAGTTTTCTCAATAACATGAAACAGAGATTTATAGAAAGTGTGAAAATGACATTTGTTCAGGTTAAGAGAGTGAAAACGGGAGAAAACGCTTATGCATATCATTAGACAACCAAATAACCTAATTATAATAGATCTTCCATAAAAGTTATTCGCCAAGGAATTTTTTTGGCGTCCTTGTTTTGGCAGTCTTTATATATGTATGTATATATAGTAAACGAATGAAGGGATACTTATCCATAAAAATTATGGAAGTTTGGTTTCCAACATTCTTTAAAGTTTAGAAGAAGAGTTAAAAAAGACAAGACGTGTGTGTGTGTGTACTAAGTATTTATTTAGTTTATTATATTGCAATATTGTAAATGTTAAACTTCAGTTGTATTTTAATTATAAATTGTTCTCATTCTTCATGCATTTCTTTTTTCTCAGTAATGTAGTAGCTGGCAATAACTTTCAGTGGCATTATACATTTATATTCTGTACTGATGCACATGACAAAATATATATATACATAAATAAAATTATGTAGCCTATTTGTTGACTGGCAATTCAGATTGTCCATTTTTTCATCTGTATTTGGATGCATTTGATAGTTTACATTCATATAGAGTTTACATCTCAGTAAAGCTGTTAAACGAATGTTTGAAATTCATTTTCATTTTTAAAAAGGCTAAATAATAGGCAATAAATATAAACTAAAATCAAGGTTGCCCCTTTAAAGGAATAGTTCACCCAAAAATAAAAATTCTGTCATTGAAGGAAGTTTGTAATCAGGCAGTTTTGGGTCACCATTGACTTCCATAATGTTTTTTTTTTTTTTTTTTTTAAACATAAAGTAAATGGTTAAAGTAAACAGCCTGGTTACAAACTTTATATATTTATATATATTTTTTTTTCTGAGTGAACTATTCCTTTAACCTCTTCTCTGTGCATGATGACTGTATAATTCAGTAGTGTTTTATGGCTATTTCAAAGTTTCGCCACATGGAGGAGCCACTATATTTGTGTAAGAATGAGAAGAGTTTAAAAACAGTGGATTTAGGGATTCTTAGCGCAATATAACAATATCTGCAGTCTATTGTTCATAATTTTAGAAGGTTAAAATGTGGAAAAGCTTGCCTACTTACTCCTGCAGTTAACTCTTAATACATTCAACAAGTTACTGCGTAAACCCAATTAGCATTCATATCAAATCTGTACCTATACAGTATCTAGTTTCATTGAGGAATTCACATTGGGCTCTTCATTGAAGCACATAAATAAAGCATACAGAATAATATCAAATGAATAATTTATCTGTTTGCAAGACCCGTGTTGATACGGCAGATGTCTGTAAATCAATGTTTTACAGAGAGCAGTGTAGGACAAAATTAGAGTGTATTTCAACAGAGACATCCTGCAAAGGGGAGTCATTACCCTGAACCATTATCCCAGCACCAAAACACATCTTACCGCACTGCTAATGAGAAATAGAATAAGTGAGCAGTGATTTGAAGCACACACGAGCGCTTCTCTATCACCTAATTAATGCATAATATGTAACTAATTCATTGATGATTTATTAATTAGCTACTGGCCAGCAGTAATCTGCTCTGCTATTCCTGTGTGTAATTTAGAAGATTAGGCTTTGTTTATATTTACGTTAACGCTCGACAAAGCTGAGGGATCCTCATGAATATTAATAGTTGTTTTGTTGATTTATTCCTCTGTCCACTTCAGAAACACTGGGAATATGTATTTAAATGTTTTAGTTCTCTGAATGAAACCTAACGTTTGCGCTTGTATTATTTTAGGACTTTTATTGGTCACATTATAGTTGCTGACAGTCTATCTGCGATGACGTTTTCAGGTCTCAAAATGTCCAGTGAGGTTGATTGCCACCCAAACTAATCACAAAATTCAATAAATAAGATGATTGTGCATTAGCGCCCTACTGAGGGATTGATTGCACCCTAATTTAGTAGGCCAAGATTATTTACTGTAATATAGAGAGCTTTAATGACCAGCAGATGGCAGTCTTTAAATATAAATGGACTCTTTTTCTTTTTAAGAGACTCTTAACTCGAGCCAGCAGACTCTAAATGCAACTAAATACACTCTGCATCACGTCCAGCACTGTGTAAACAATAATGTGTATAATGTGTCTGGCCCGGCGGCCATATAGGCATCAACAGTAATTTAAGGGTCTGAGTTGGCTTTCAGCGGGCTGATTTACTACAGTGTCTAACATATGCAGTGCTGCTTGTCTGCAGATAAGAGGCAGGCGGAGCATTTTGTTGTGGTTAATTAACATCGCTTATTGTTCACATCATCTGTGCAGCACAGAAATATAATCAAGTCTATACAGAGTGATAAAAATGACACAAAACCTACATTTATTTCTGAAGATTGTTCCTAGCACTTCACATTCTTCGACAAACATCAGCTGTGAGCATAGCTGCGTTTTGAATTCTATAAAAGAAGTGACCCCTGATAGACCTGCAAAAGCTGCCCATATCCGAGAGAGCACCACAAAGTGAAAGTCCTGGGGCGCGAGGAACCACCTGATCACTCGGGCGTTGGTGTCCCTAGCCCGGCCCATCCACTGGAGCTGAGCGTGATCGGTGACCAGGGTGAACTTCCATCCCAACAGGTAATACCGCAGCTCCAGGACTGCCCACTTGATGGCCAGGGACTACTTTTCCACTGCAGCATAGTTTCTCTCGGCCTGGGTCAGCTTCCTGCTCATGTACAAGATGCTCCTCACCCGCTTGCACTTGGGACAGGATGGTTCCCAGTCCTGTATTGGAGGCATCCGTCTGCAGCAGGAAGGGGCAGCTAAAGGCTGGGACCAGACGAACTGGCTCAGAGGGGAGGGCCTCCTCGGCCGCCAGCATCCAGTGGATCCTCTTCGGCTGACCCTTCCTGGTCAGATCTGTCAGAGGGGTGGCTAAGGAGGAGAAGTTAGGGATAAAGCAACGGTAGTACCCCGCCAACCCCAAGGAAGCTCGTACCTGGGTCTTGGTCTGTGGTGTCACTGCTCCCCGGATCACCTCCACTTTCTTTTCCTGGGGGCGAATTATTTATCGGCCAACTTAGTAACCCAGGTACTTGGCTTCTGAGAAGGCAAGATAGCATTTGCGGGGGTTGGCGGTGAGCCCAGCCCTATGGAGCTCGGACAGCACCCTCCGCAGACATTACAAATGGTCCTCCCATGCCTCAGAGTGGATTACCACATCGCCAGCGGCTGCTGGGGGTGGAAAAGGCTGTTTTAACTTTAGTGGATTCAGTTAATAGTACCTGCCAGTATCCCTTGGTGAGGTGGAGGGTTGAGATGTAACGGGCCCTTTCCAGCCGGTCCAGCAACTCATCCACCTGTGGCATGGGGTAGCCATCAAATTCTTAAACCTCATTGAGTCGTCGGAAGTCGTTGCAGAAATGGAGGGTGCTGTCAGGTTTTGGGACCATCACAATAGGGCTGGACCATGGGTTGCATGATGGTTCAATTACCCCTAACTTCAGCATCTGTTGTATTACCTCCTCTATAGCCTCAGGGACACGGTAGGGCTGCTGCCAGACGATGACTCCTGGTGGCATCCGGAAATCGTGCAGGATGACGTTGGTCTGCTCGGGAAGAGAAGAGAACACATCGGAGAACTGACCGATCAGGTGCTGCAGCTCCTAAATCTCTCCTAAATTGCATTTTAAAATATAATCAAATGGAAACAGATATTTCAAATTGTAATTTTTTTACTGTACTTTTTTCTTTGATCGATGAGCGTAAACGACTTTTAACTATGAGGTGCATTATAAGATGTATATATATATATATATATATATATATATATATATATATTA
>JAUMHQ010000069.1:16790021-16801274 GCA_032361165.1 Enteromius paludinosus
AGCTGAACAACAGAACTACAGAAACGCAAGTTAGCCGGTTACCAAGACATGTGCAGGGTTGTTACACAACATAACGTACACAAATACATATTCTGAATGATCGCTGGAAAATACAATCATCAATTTTTAATCACACTTACAGGTAGAAGATTGTACTGCTGAGGTGTTGTTGAAAAAATGAATGTTAACCGCTCATTCTTTGTAGATCCATCTTTCAGAAGGGCATATAAAACAAATTTACTCTCCCAGGATACAGCGTCTTCTTTACATGATGTAATTCACATAGAAATAGTACTGTTTGTGGGCGGGGCAAGTGGTTCGTGACGTAGAATGTGGGCAGTCATTATGCAAATATGTTACTTAGTGATGTGGCTCCGTAACAGAGAAAGATTCAAATTGCTGACGACTGGTTTAGGCGAATGTGAGCCGACTCTATTTTTGATAGCCAATAACTTTATTTATCGTGCACTGTCAGTGTTACAACTTTGCAAATAGTTTATGTTCACACAGCTACATGGCACACTGCATGAACGATCATATTCTGAGATAAGGCGAGTAATGTTTTGATGGTCATGTGATCACAATCTGCTCCCATGAGGCCACCCACTCCATGTAAAATAAAAGAGTGCTTTTAGGCTACTGATATTGATGTGAGTCTTCATCTCAAGTGAGAGTACATGTTTTAATAAAATAATTCCACACACAATATTCATTTACTTAGGTATAAAACATTTGATATAATTTTTAAAAATACAGAATGCATCTTAATCTAAGAGCAACCTCTGAGGAAAAAAAAAACCCACAAAAAGGTTTGAGCAGACATTTAAGAAAAGACATCTTGTCCCTTTTTCTCCACCTTGCTTTATTTTTCAGCCATAAATAGCAAATTTATCCTGCTCCCCAACAAATCGTAATAGCTGAATTTTCATTCTTTATTCATGGTTGTACTTTACTTCTAAAATGAAGCACTGGGGAGAAAAACACTTTCATTCTCACAAAAAGATGTCACTGGGGACCTTATATAAGTGTTGTCCTACGGAGAAAAAGAAAGGGAGAAAAATCTTGGGATGTGTTCAAGTGTGCACATACTTGCCCTGTTCAAAGCAAATGCAATTGCTGTCTTGGATGAAATGTAGTTTTAGATGAGGACAAGGACAAGATTTACACCTAAAATCACATTAGAAACTTTACCAAGGTTGACATGTTTCTTCAGCAACTTGAGCACCCACATTACCTGAAAGTCGCCATTCTTAACACTCATGCCTTTTTCACAGTTATTTTAGCAACATTCACAGCACAAGCCTGAGATGTTCTGCTCAAAACTCTTTTTAACAGGTGTTTTGAGTGGTCTAAACTGGCAACACTTCTAGAATGACCAACCTGAATAAAACGTGCTACCTCTGCATGCTCATCAGAAATACTTTTAACAGTTTTCCTGTTGCTCAAACGGCAGCAGTGTCAAGGTCATGGGTTTGACTCCCATGAATGTGTGAACTGCTAAAATAAATTCCTTGAATGCATTCTAGGCATCTGCCAAATATATGCAGAAGTAAATAAAAAAGCAGTGCTATAGCATAGGTAGTGTGCTATTGAGGCAAAGCAACATTTTCTGTGAGTGGAGTAACATGCCAATTTGAATGCAAGCCAGTACAATGAAAATACATTGAAATGAGAAAAATCTTATTTAAAAAAAGTTTTCAAGACAACTTTTACATATATATGATAGATGCTGTGGATGTAGATAGATAGATACTAAATAACATCATGTGAGGAGGAAAACTGTCAATACAGCCACAGATTACGGTCTCAAAATGTGCAGCTCTCGTGCACGATGATTCTGAGTAATCAAAAATTCTGCTGTGAAGAATTTCAGGGACACCTTCAGATGTGAGATTCATCCAGATATTTCATGCGTCTCCGAAGGCTTACAGTGGAAGTGTCACAGCTCACAGTCTGTTTGTGAAGCAAACCACTTAACTCAGGGGATTCTGTCAGCTTGTGCCTTACATAGAAAGAGCTCCACTTATACTTGTACAGTATATTAAAAGTGCCATTTTGTTGGTTTGTCTACATGCTTCTCACTGGACATTAGGGTTTAAACCATTGCAAAACAGATTTGCAGAAGCGTAAGACATAAACACAGCCCGAGGAATATGTAACAGCTACAGGGCATGAAAATCTCCCGGTTCAGAGAGCCATCTTTTATCTGTATGCCCCGAAACATCACTCTAAACTTGTTTAGAAAGTGTCAATCTGGCAACGTTATCAACTCAATTTGAGATATGTGAGAACATCTGACGTCATTGACACCTAATCTGGCACGGCATGTCTTGAAGCTGCAAGTTTGAATGCGCTCGCGCAAATGAGATTTGAGAGCTCTGCCTCGCTATCTACAGCCTACATGCAGTAGGCTGCTGCCTTCTAAGACTGAAACTAAACCTCGAAAGTGACCAATTAGGAACGCTCCGTTTAGGCAGCAATTCTAAGCATCATACAAAACCTGTGGCACTTTTCACACAACACTCAATTTAGAATTTCAGCTTGCGCTTTTTAAAGATACACTATCATTTGGGGTCAGCACGATTGTTTTATGTTTTTGAAAAAAGCTCTAATGCTCACTAAGGCAACATTAATATTGTAAAAAATATGATTGCAATTTCAAATAACAGCTTTCAATTTGAATGCATTTAAAATTATAATTCACTCCTGTGTTCAAAGCGGTGTCACATGATCTTTCAGCAGTTGTGTTGCTTAATATTTCTGTGAATTTTCAGGATTCTTTAATTAATAGAACAGAATTCATTTGAAATATTTTAATAACATTATACATGTCTTTTACTTTGCCACGTTTGATTAATTTAATGCATCCTTGCTAAATAACAGGTATAAATTTTACCAGTCTAGGTCCGCTGAAGAAATTTTTCATGTGGTGACATTTCTGCAAAATTATAATTAAAATTGTTGAGTAGTTTGTGACACTTTCAAAGTGAAATATCCAGTGAGTGGTGCTTAAATATGAATATTGCAATGTTTTATTACATTAGTTAGTCTATGTACTTTAGTGTTGCTCCGGGTGAGCTGCAGTCAAAATGTCAAAAAGCCAAACATATAGAGCCTATGATGCGATGCAACTGTCAAAATGTATCGGTTTACAAAACATGCAAGTGAACACATTCATGAAATGAATCTGCATTTATTAATAATCTGCTCCTGAAATTAAAATAATCATAAAAAAGGATTAAAAGTATTTGCCACTAGCAGAACTGCAATGAATTGTATGTTTTTGGTGTTGGAGAGGCAAGTTGACATTTCTTTAAAAAAGAAATGTTTCTCAAAACCTTTGAATTGTAGCGCATTTTATAATAGAGCATAATTATGGTGCAGCTACAGGAACAAACCAGAGCCTTAAGATACTGCCTATCGTTTCCAGGCTCCTCACTAGATTGTAGACTGGAGCCTAGTCATGCAGATGGAAAAACACAGGTTTGAAACAAAGAATTGTTTGGCTTTGTGAATCACAGCAGATGTGACATTAGGACCCACAGGTCTCCTGCGGTTCACTCCAAAACTGCTGGATTGAGATTCTGTCACTGTAGCAATTAACTGCTGTTGTGTTTTTCCACTTCACACACACCAAACTCAAATCCTACACCTATTGTAGTGCATGTAGATCTTTGGTTGTTTAAAACAGCACCAAAAAACAGCATAATTATTAAACCATTTGCAGTGTAACAACATGTAGAGCTGGAGCATGGCATTTTGATGTATTGGCGATGAAATCAGTGAACACAAGCTCTCCAGGTCTTCATGCTGGGCAGCTGAGACAGAAGAATATGCTTCCTTGTGTGTTGATGGATCGAGCTGTAGGTAGAATAAACCTCAGAGAGAGAAAATACGAGAGAGGTGGAACACACACGAGGCAGATGGCAATTGTTGCTTTTCTATTTATGAGTTCCCAGTATTCACAGCTGCTCCTGTGTAAGATGCTGTCCAAAAAAAAAATGATGCCTTCCTTTCATCTGCTCTTTTTCTCTGTTTTTGCATATGTGCATACAAAACTGGATTAAATCAAATATGCAGTCTTCCTGTTTTAAGGATATTTTTAAAATTCTGTCATCAGTAACATTAGGCCTACTTATGCATTTTCCAAAACTGTATGCTGTTATTTTTTTCCTCTGTGGAACATAAAAGCTGATGTTTGAAAAATCGTTTTCACATAATGGCTCTGAAAATGACAAAAACACCATAAAAGTAGTTATTCCGAGTCTTTTGAAGCAATATGATAGTTTCGTGTAAATGGTTTACACGTACAGTACACAACTGTTGAAAGTAAGATTTTATAATGTGTTTTTATATAAGTGTCTCCTGTTTATCAAGTCTGAATCTATTTAATATCACAAATAAAACCCTAATCTCCAATATTTCTAGAATTAATCCAGGCTTCAGTGTCACATGATCTATCAGAAATCATTCTAATATGGTGATTTAATCAATTCTGGAGTTACTTGTTATTTTTGTGATAACTGGGATTCTTTGCTGAATAGACGATTCAAACGAGCAGCATTCATTTGAAATAGAAATCTTCAGAAACTAATAAATACTCCCTTCTGCCACCTAGCCGATATTGATCCTTCAAATAGTTCTCCTTTTGTGCTCTGTGAAAAAGTCATAACCGTGTACAGGTTTCGGACATTATAAAGGTGAGCAAATAATGACAAATCTTACTTTACTCTGTCTTTGTGATTTTAACAACATCACAAACCTCTCTCTCTCTTTTGTCTATTAAATTTCTGAATAGGGCTCTCAATGCAATGAGTGTGACTTTCCCATGAGTTGAGGGTGACAGACCCTTTATCAGTTAAGCTCTGAGTGCGAGTCATTGGGACACTCTGACAGCCTCTCCGTTTGCACCCCTGACAGTGCTTCATATGTGTTCGTGAGAAATGCCTTCGGCTCATTGCATAACTAGACACGGTGCTACCGTGTTGCTGACACAACGCTGTATGAATTAATTTAACTTTTTTAATGTGTGAAGTAAAAACTAACGCTAAAGAAAAAGTAAACTGTAAAGTCTCTCCTATAAAATATAGATGTGAACCAGCCTTGCAGATATTTTCAAGTATTTTTGATGCCACTAGGGGTATCACTAGACCTTTTTTTACTATGGTAAAAGCTCTTTACTTATGTATTCAATATGTGAGTATATATATATCACATATGTAACCTATTCAAATTCTACACTGACATTATGCAAAGCAAATTTTACATAATGAAGTTCAATAACGAAGAGTCAAAAAAGCCTGCAAAGTGTATTGTATAAGATACTGGACATAAATGAGACAGACAGAGATTGCAGCATAATCTTGTTGTGTAAGATTGATGCAGTGAGATACAGCCAGATTGATCCTCATTTTTAATATTTGAAGACCGATTAGTCCAGATAGATGAGTGTTGACACTAACGGAGCCAATGTTTAGCACTATCTGATTAAAAATAAATAAACTGAATAATTAAAAAAAAGAAAAAAAAAACAAAACACAACAAACACAAAAAAAGAGTATGACCAAACGTTCATATAATCCACGAAACAAAAAAAAAAAAATGTCCCTGAAAATAAACTCCAGGGTGGCAAGTCATCCCTCCATAAAAAGGCCATTTCTGACACCGACTTAAACAGCCAGCTGCTCACTTCTGGCAAAGACCCACAAACAATTGACTGTTTCTCATGTCTGTTTATGTGAGAAAATGGTTTATCACTACTGGGGACAAGACTTGGCTCAAAATATATCAAAAGATATAAATAAAATAAAGACTAATCAGTAAGCTTGTTTACATAAAAAAAAATGAAACTAAGGGGGGAAAAATGCAATAAGTAAAATAGGCTACTCATAACCCTTTTGCTAAATTATTTTCATTAATGAATGGGGCAGTCCTAAATACCTTAAACATTATTTTTAATGTTTAGTGAAGTGACATGTGGCCAAGTAAGATGACCCATACTTTGAAATTGTGCTCTGGATTTAAGCCCTCCAAGTGCACACACACACAGCAGTAAACAGGCACTGTGACCACACATCTGGAGCACCCAGCAGCCAATGTATTATCATTTGTTATTAAAACCCACAATCTTTGACATTTCACTTTAAAAGTTGAAGTAAACAGTTGCTGTGCTTACCTGACTGGAAAGTAGCTGCCATGCGGCTGAGCCAAGATGGCTGCCAGTTGCACTGACTTACCTTAGGGGGACTTTTTTTTTTTATTTACAAACTTGATGTGACTGGAATACACTCATGACATTGCCATTTGTGCTTGACTAATTCCCAAGTGTTTAAGTGAGGATGAAAACCACAGTGTGTGTAGAATTTTTCATTACCTGATGTGACACACTTACTGTGTAGTGTTATAAAAGTGCAATTGTTTAGATAGCTTTATTCACATTAATTATAAGGTGCTGTGTATAGAATTGAGTGGTTGAACTACTGCAGTCCAAATTCGAAATATTGTAGACCCGGCACCTCCTCCTTAGACTTGACACACAAGGAGGTTGTCACAAACAGGAATGTGCCTAAGTGGCGATTAATGTAATAAAATATGCTGTATTTTCCACCAACTGGCAAACCAGGGTGCCAAAAAGAAAGCATATTTTTAAAGGAGAATTTTAACTTAGCATGTTTCTTAAATATCTGCAAACATATTATGGTATTTTTATGCTTTGTAATGTAATGCAAATGTTGTACAAAATAAATATCAGCACTACTCATCTTTGCACAAGTAAATTGGACAGCACTTTGTTTTTTCTACCAAATTTTATGTAATATAAAATTAACATACATTAGGTTTTTGTGACTTCTTGAGATCCCTCAGCAAAAGATTTATTTCAAAACATAATGCATGATGGGACACACTAAGCCTCCTTAGCACTATTCAGAAATTTAGTTTTGCGCACTTACTTTCTGTCACGCAAGGGTGGCCAAGACCGCAAGTGTGCGTTTTAGACATGGCATCAATTAGGAAGTGAACTGACAGCTTTAAAAATTATTGTTTAAAAAGGCAAACCAATTGAAGATACATTCAATTCCTGGTATGTTTTGGCCTCTAAACAACAGGTTTGTCAGCAAAATTACTTACAGATAAACAGATTGTGCTGATTCATAATTGTGATGTCTTGTTTAATTGGCCAAATCAACAACATAAACACATTATTCACTCAGACTGGCATAGCACACGACACACCTCAACATCTGCTGAGGTTTAGCACATAGATATATTGGACAGAATTATGTTAAAAGAGACATACTGAGCATTTTAGCTATATTTTTTCAGAAAGTTCACTTGTTTTGTTAGTTATGTCTTCTTGCACATAACCAGCATGACTACTGATCCTCTGAATTAAACAGGCAGGTCATGATGTAGCAGATTTTATAAACTCTGCTCTTATGTTATGCTAATACTGAACAGAGATTGATATTTTAATGTTAATGTGCTCGTGGCTATGATGTCAGTATAACCTGCTTTTGAAGTTCTGTGTATACTGTTTATGTGGTATGTATGCATGTAGGCTACAGACATATTAAGCAATAAAAACTCATATATATGTTCACTCATATATCACTATATTACCAAGCACCGCTCAGAGCTGCTTGTGTTTGAGTCACTGAGAAAGTTTTGTCAAAGAATCAGTCTACAGTGGTCTAGATGAAGGTTCTTGATTCACTTTCAATAATAGATTCATTAGAAAGATTCATTCAGGAATCAGTCTACAGTAGTTTTGCTGTATGATTTTGATTCACTTGATACAGAACTGACTCTTAAGAATCATTTGAAGTGAACTAAACTCTTTGCACTATATGGATTTGGGTCACAAAAAAAGAATGGTCTCATAAACGTCCCTCATTTAAAATCAAATTGGTTCAGCTATGGGTTTCTGATTCACTGAAAAGAAATGGCTCCTATTTGTAACTTAGCAGAAGCAATGAATGAATAGTTCATGAATGACTGACCACTAAGAGCCATTCTGATTACGCTAGCCTCTTTCATGTTCTATATTCAGTACGTTCCGGAGCAATGTAGTCCAGAAACCTCAAGAGTATGTTAAGGTGCATTTACACAAAAACTATATACTACAAAAATAGAAATGTTTTTCCTTTGCATTTTTGAAAGTAACGTTTCGCATATACAGACTGTGTTGCAAAATAATCCTAATTCACTTTTGTGTAATGAATTTTGTATTATGCATTACTATTGTATTGTATTATGCATGCATTATTGTATCATGCACGCCAAGTCAGTCGTCAATCCAGAAATCTATAGCGCATACCTGCTGTATAGATTAAACATGTAGGCTACTGTAATATGAATATGCTTGACATCACCATTTTTACAAATTTGCGCATCCGCAAAACCATTAACATCATTTGCAAAGTTTTTACTGGATATTTGCTCATTAGAATCGAAGTAGATGGATCAAATTCATGAGCATCTGTGTTTGCATACTACTGCATATGGTGAAGGGTAGGCTACAAAGGACCTATGCATATTCTTACGGAGTATATTCTTCCTTGGAGTTTGTTTACTTAGTATTAAAGTTAAATAAGGTGATTAAAGTCGAATCAAGAATGTCACATAAGTTGGGGTCCCTGGGAGCAGGATTTAGAATTACGGATCAATATGAATTGTACTTGAGCACAGAGAATTGTGGGAGAAGAGGAACTAGAGTGTGTGGTAATACTAGGGGTGTATTTTGCCCACGGATGTGGGTAGACCAGAGATATCATTAGGATTATTAGCTCTCTAGGCACAAAAACACAAACATTTCCCATGTGTCATCTATAAAGACAATGCTCAAATTCTGTATTCCACTGTGCAGCACTGTTTTTCCTAATTTCACAGACACGATAATGTGAAAGGCAAGAAAAAACATTAGCAAAGTTAATTACATGGTGTCTGGAAAATTGTGAAAAGTAATAATTAAATGCACATCCATCTGGACAGGTGCTTGGCGCAGATTTTCAGCTTATAGGAAAATTAAAAAAAAACCTGACAATCTGCATCTTAGAGTCTCTGAGGGACTGAAATATCGTTTGTTCACATCAACAGGATGTTTGAGGATAATAGTATTCTCTGTGTAATTTCAAATGTCACAGCTAAAAAAGAACTGGTGCTTATAAAGTCCTAGAGAGGGAGACAACAGGTGAATTTGTGGATTAGAATGCAGGAGATGCATAGAGACTTTCTTGACCTCTCTCTCTTTCTCTTTCTCTCTCTTTGTCTCTAATTCAATCGTCCATATTTCTGCTGCCCTCCAGCAACGCTCACAGCGACACAGCTTGAGGTGCACCACTTCTTACTTTCTGTTGGACTGAGAATTTATTGAATAGGACTGTGAATGATTTTTATAAAAGTGGCTTTAGAAGTGAATACATTGTTTATTCGGAATCTTATGAAGAATTTTTGCAAGGGTAGTGTTATTATCTTTACTTTACGCTAACATGTTATACTGACAGGCATAAAACTGCTATACTATTGCTTTAGCACATGAAAAGTTATGAACAGATCAAAACATATGAACAGATTAAACACTGTTTACAAGCCAAAACAGTCCAAAAACGCTGGAAACAAGTATGTCAGAGGATTTTAATTTGAGGACAACGGATGTTATTTTCTCCAATGGAACATTATTAAGGATTAACAATTGTCCAAAAGTGACTTAAAGTGCCCCTGTTATGGGTTATGGGTAATAAAATGTTCATATTTTTGGTTTGGGAGTCCCCAACAACAGCAAGTTCTAAAACACCAATAAATGGGTAGGCAATATTGTAATGTTTCATGTAAATGTCAACATGAAACAGATTCGTTTCAATGAGTCGACTCATTGTAGAGTTTGCAGGATGTTTCAATTCACTTGAAGCTGTTACACACTGCATGAAAGGTCATTTTCAAAATCACATAATTGTGGCACTTTAAAACACCTTAAATACGTCAGATCAAAATTCACGTTTGTGGTTGTCTAAACATTAATGTGTTAACCCAATATATTTCTCTCTCTCATTTCAGGCTGTTCTGAGATTTCTGTTTGAACGATGTAGTTCAGCACAGTCCCCTCCCACAATAGTTGATTGACAAAGCTGTTTTACTTTAGACCCACCTTAAATAAGCTGTCATCAGTCCACCATGAGTTGACTCTGATGCTGGGAAAGACAAGTATGTATCAAAATAAGTGATTGAGGCGTTTTGTGGTTGGATGTAATAATGAACATTCAATTCAATTTTTCAATTCAAATGTATTTGTAATAATAATACATTTTATTTAAACGGCGCCTTTCAGGGCACTCAAGGACACCTTACATTAAAAGTGTAGGTACAGAGGGTTAAAAACAAAACAGAAAAACTCCAAAAATTACATAAAAGCCTGTCTAAACAAACAGGTCTTAAGGCGAGATTTAAAAACTGTGAGACTTGGACTGTTGCGGATTACAACAGGAAGTCGGTTCCACAGGAAAGGAGCTGCATAGCCGAAAGCTCGTGACCCCATCGAAGCTGTCCGTGTACGTGGAGGTACAAGGGTAACTGCAGAGGAGGACCTTAGGTTGCGCGACGGGGTATGTATAACGAGAAGGTCTAAAAGATAAGAAGGTGCCAAGTTATTGAGTGCTTTGTAGGTTAAAAGTAGTATTTTAAAATTTACGCGGTATTTGACAGGGAGCCAGTGCAGATTTTGGAGAACAGGAGTTATGTGTTGGGAACTTGGAGTTTTAGATATAACCCGGGCAGCAGCATTTTGTACTAGCTGTAGTTTATGGAGGACTTTTGAAGGGAGTCCATAAAATAAAGCATTGCAGTAATCAATTCTTGATGTGACAAGAGCATGAACAAGAATAGCCGTACTCTTTGCTGAAAGGGCGGGACGCAAACGGTTAATATTCCTGATATGGAAAAATGCAGAGCGTGTAACACTATTAATGTGGGCTTCGAATGACAATGTTTGATCAAAAATGACTCCCAGGCTTTTGACCTGAGCGGAAAAAGGAACATTAAGGTTGTCTATTAAAATGGAAGAAATGTTTGCCTTTCCTAGTTGAGATTTTGTTCCCACAAGAAGAATTTCGGTTTTACTGTTATTCAATTTGAGAAAATTGCTTGAAAACCAAACCTTTAACTCTTCAAGGCACTCAACCAGAGCAGAAGGAAGAGATGTCATGGAGGGTTTAGAGGAGAGATAGAGTTGGGTATCGTCTGCATAACAGTGAAACTGAA
>JAUMHQ010000069.1:16809478-16819567 GCA_032361165.1 Enteromius paludinosus
TTATCGAGTCACGCGACCACGGTATTATCGAAAAAATTTGATATTGCGGTACGACGGTATTTACAATACCGTTACATTCCTACTTATTAGTAGACATACTATACTTTCATTATTTAGAAAGTGGAATTTGTAAAATATGTTGTGCCAATATAATATAATCAGGCAGCACGACGAATCTGACAACACACTTGAAGCGCAGACACGGTGTGCGTTTGGAGACTCCGGCCTCCTCCTCCTCTCCCTCGGATTCAGTTGAACCTGCTACTGCTAGCAGGATGCCGGGTGAGCAAACAATCAAAACTTTTCTTCAATCGCAGCTGCCTAACAGTTCTGCTCGCTCCAAGGTAATAACCAACACAATCTGCTTTTTTTTATATTTAAAGACATTCAGCCTTACAGCGTTACAGAGAACGAGGGCTTCCAATACCTGTATACCTGCATATTTGTTTCATTGCATCATACTGTATCGAATCATGTTGAATCGAATCGAAATCAGATTGCACTGCATCGTAACAGGGATGTATTGTATCGCTAGCTGCTTCATGTATCTTTAATGTATCGTATCGATGACTATGCATCGGGATGCGTATCGCAACAGCCTCAGTTATGGAGATACACATCCCTAGTATGCAAGCATGCATGTAATTTCAAGAATAATGAAAAAAGCTAATTTGCATTGAACATAATCAGTTGAATTATTACAATAATAATAAATCTCATAACTCAATGAAAATAAAAATCTGTAAAATTTATAGAGAAAAACCGGAAGCTGTGACTGCAGGAATTCTACTGCAAAAAATACAGTAACAGCATTTTAGGTTTTACGATTTAATGTTACATTTTGAGTTAAATATCTTACTTTCATTAGCTGATATAATATTTATATATCAACCTATTAAAGTACTGAAATATGTTCTGCACCTTTAAAATACACTGATGACCAACAAATGCAGGTGATGATGAGAAAGTCACATGATGAACCAAAGCTCATCACAAGCAGCTTTATATAAGAACATATATAGAAGGTGCTCAGTGTCATTCACTCAAACACTAAACACCATAATGGTGAGACTCATTAAACTTAAGAAGAATCATAGTTATTTTAAAGAAAAAATTTAAACAAAATTTTCAATGCAATGCAGGGAATTCTGGGAATGTCTGGGAATTTTCCAGGAATTTACTATTAACCATTTAACAGGTTTGTAGAATTTTCTGTTTTTTTCCGTAAAAATCACAGTAATTTTTTACAGGGCAGTTTAGATTGAATGCGTTTTGTACAATAAATCAAGAACAACAATTAAGCTAGCAACTAATTTAGCCCCTTTCATGACCTGACAGGCATTTGTACAAATACTACATTTCCCATAATGCACTTTTTTCATCATTTTACTTATGACAAGAAGTATATATATTAAAACAAACTTTATAACATGGACATTTTATATGACTTCTGAACTCTAGTTAGTCCTATGGCCAGTCAACTCTAGACCAGTCCTATGTTAAGTGAAAAAACTGCATATACACGGCTGCTATATCTATAGTTATTGGGAATACACTGACACAGTGCAGTGAAAATATCCACGTGAGATATTTCACATTTCAAAATGAAATCAAGAATCCGAAGCATCTATGAGATGCTAATTGCCTGTAAAGAGAAAAGAAGACATCAACCACGAATAACAAGCTTATCAGCAAGAGGAGCCAGTTTGCTAACAACTGTATAATGAAAAAATCTGATATTTTAACACAGAAGCTTGAAAACCATGCACATTCTGTTTTTCCAAGGTGACTTTATTTTCAAATCTAGATGCTTTGCTCATTAAACTCATCATGTCCGTAGCCAAACATTTTAAATGATTACAGTTAAACTGAGGTACTCGTCTGCGTTTTAAAACCATCCTTGAATTATATGCTCCATTATTCTGGAACATTTTGAAAGTGCACGCTAAGTTGTGCAGTCTGTGATATACTCAAAAAAAAAAATAAACATTTAGGAAGTGTGTTTTGAGACTAGCTTTAGAGCCATACCAAGGGATTGTGGCAATAAAAACAAAATAAGGTGGGCAATTATGTACTTTCAGAAAAAAAAGACTGCACTGACTTTAACAAAAAACAACAGCGATGGCATATTGTTGTTCTCACTTTAGCTCTGTTGAGTTTTATTTGATCTGAGTCAAGTATAAACGGCTCTCAGCTCTTCTGATTATAGAGATGTTGAAGAATCAGTCTGCGACATGTCTCGTGTTGCCTTTCAAAAACACTCGAGGGGGTTTGCTGCTATGACAGCTCAGTGTTGCTGTTGAAAGAAAATAAAGATCCTTTCTTTGCTCACAGATTCACTGAGTCAAACTATCTTCTTAATCTAAAGCAGCAAGGACTCTTGTGAAGAAAAAGTTTATTGGTAATGGTTAATCTGAATCCCACCCAGGTAAACGTCTGCTGCAGATCTTTCAGGGGGGTCCATATGTATATTTTATAAAGTACATCATTAATGCCTTTTTATTGAAACATATGTATTATCTCTCTGTAAACTCTAATTAGGCAAAGCTAAATTGAGTAAACGTCTGCTACCGAGGCCCCACGAGCCAGCGCCCAGGAAGATGCAACACCTCTAGTGGAGTGTGCATGTAACCTGAGCGGGCAGGTCATACCTTGTGCTTCATAAGCCAGTGGGCCATCTTCTGCTTTGAGACAGGCTTCCCTTTCTGCTGTCCTCTGTAACAGACAAAGAGCTGTTCTGAGGTCCTGAAGCTCTGAGTTCTATCCACATACTGTCACAATGCGCGTACAGAACAGTGCAAGGCTAGGGCTGGGTCTGCACTAGTGATGCGCGGGTCGTCTTGTAACCCGCGGACCCCGTGGGCAACCCGCGGGTCGGGTTGGGGCAGGTAAAGAAATAGTCACTTTATTTGCGGGGCGGGTCGTTAAAAACAAAATTAAATTAAAAATCCATGTATGTTGCGTGCAGTTCCCTATAGCCTATATTAAATATTTGGGAATTTCTATTTTCATATTTTATTAAGTTCTTTGATATGGTTACGTCACGTGACAAGTCACGAAAGTGCCAAGCAGCTGCCGCTGCAAGCTACAAGCGCATCAAGCGAGCGCACATTCAGCTCTGCTGGCCGGGTGCTGGAGTCCAGGCGAAATAGATTAAACCCCGGTACAGTGGATGCCTTTCTTTTTTTTTTTACAGCGAATGTAAAAACGCTAAATGAACATTTTCGTGTGATAAATGAAGAAACGCTGCTTTGTAAATGTTTAATATGTGTATCATTATCTTTTTATTAATATGACCTGATTTATCGTTCATGTTCATAATCATATGTCGTTACCAGTTTACAGGGCGATGTTTACAAACACTTTCAGGCTTAAATGAAGGCTGTTTTCGTTTGAATTACAATGCCTATAGTATGCCTATTTAATGTTCGCGGGTGCGGGGCGGGGCTGGTTGTAAAAATAGATACAGTGGTGCGGGGCGGGCTGGGGTGGTCCAAATAATTTCATTAAAGCGGGACCCATGGGTTGGGTATTTCTCCATCACTAGTATGCACATAGCCAGGTCAGGGTTGTGGGGGAGAGCTACCTCCTGGGGTAGGTCATCTAGAACCTCCGTGTCCCATACAAGGACCATACATGGAGTTTCCACAAGTCTGGACATGGGTGCCAAAGGGTGCCCAGTCTCTGAGAAAGCAGAGCCTTCCTCAGAGTAATTGGCCAGGGAGGGGCTTTCCCGAGGAGCATGAGTTCCGGGAACCAGGTCCTGCTGGGACAATATGGAGCCACTAACAAGACCTGCTCCTCATCCTCCTTGATCTTGCACAGTGTCTGTGCTAGAAGGCTTACTGGGGGAAACGCATACTCACTTAGGCCCCGGGGCCAGCTGTATGCAAGTGCATTTGGGCCGAGCGTTGCCTCAGTTAGGGAATATAACCACTGGCAATGGGTGGTTTCTGGAGATGCAAACATGTACCTGTGCAGCTCTTAACCGTCTCTAGATCAGCTTGGCCACATGAGAATGAAATCTCATATGTAACCCTCATGCGGACCAGAACGGCGCCCTCTGAGGCGGCCCAGGGCCCGACGTACTGCCAGCAACTCGAGGCTATTGATATGCCAGTGCAGCCTGCCTGTGGCCGAGGCATCTGTGAATACCACAGCACTCTTGCCAGAAGGAATGAGGGATCTGACCACGGGATGAAGGTTTTGCGGCAAGTCATTGTAAACTGAATCCGGTGAGCATGGCCATGGAGCCAGTGCTGAAGCGGTCTCATATGGAGCAGACCAAGCGGAACTACCGCTGCAGCTGCTGCTATATGCCCCAGGAGCCTCTGATAATGTCTCAGTGAGACCGATGTCCTGCCTGATAAAGTCCTGAGGCATTCAGCACTGACTGAGCACATTCCTGGGTGAAGCATGCAATCTGGTTGACCAAATCCAACTCCATGCAGAGAAAAAAGATCCTCTGTGTTGACACAAGTATACTCTTTTCCAGTTGACCCAAAGACCCAGGTGGCTGAGGTGTCTGAGCATCAAATCCATGTGAATGCATAACCGATCACGAGGTTGTGCAAGTATGAGCCAGTCGACAATATAATTTAGAATGTGCAACCCCTGTTCCCTTAGGGGAACAAGGGCCATATAAATGTAAAATGTAAAACCTGGACCTCATATTGGCTAGAGGGACTATTGGACTATCTATTGCGTCCTCCACCAGCAGGACCACAATTTCCGCACGCACAACAGAGGCATCGACAGACCTGAGTGAGGGGTACTGGATGCCCCTGAACTTGGGGACAACTGAACTGAATCACATAGCCAAGTCGGATGGTCCGCAGGAGCCACTGAGATGGACTTGGAAGCGCCAGCCAGGCTCCCAGAGACCGTGACAGAGGAACCAGTCGAACCACCAACGAACCTGCGGTGGGGCAGTGTAAAGTAGAGTAGAGACAAAGTAGAGAGCAGTAGTGATTCACCATAGCTTGGCAGTTGCCAAATTGCAGCTGGATGCAATCAGTGCATGCCAATGCCCATTGGCTTGTTTTGTTACACTCTAAGTAGATTGGTCTCTCTGGCGAGATCCCGATTCGTCGGTCACCGATGTGACTCATAGTGACCGACTGAAAGGGAACCAAAATTTGCTACTACGGTAGGTATTGGAGCAGTAATCTCTCAAGTTTTCTCTTATTGCATGATGCCGTTGCCAGACTGGGTTGCTGTTCCTTAAAATGTGAGTTGTGAGTGGGTGGACAAAATCTGGGCTGGTTTGCCATTTTAAAAATATATAATGTATTCCATTGCGTAACACTACTTCATCATATTTGATGCACAAATGTCTAAGGTCTCTAAATTATCAACATGATCAAAACTTCGCTGTTTCACACAATCTGCTACATGCCTTCTGTCGTCTGATTGAGAGTTTGAGTTCGAGTTTTTATTTTAGCAAGTAGCAACCTTTACGATGTGGAACATGGGTCTTTTTGCAGTAAAATCTAATTAATCACTGTTATATAGTAATATGTTAAGATTTAACACTGTTCTATGTGTTGTGTTAGTTGTTTTGACCCCACAATAAAAATATATGATTGATTATTGATCATAAAATGAAGCATTCAAATATTATCTGACTATGACTCTGACTATTATTGGGAGATATAGAGTAACAAATTATATTTATGCTTTCAAGGTTATAAAGTACTTATACACTTGGTTGAGCTGTATCTCAAAACACCTCTCTCATGACCAGATTGAAACTATCTTGAACAAATGCAGATTTAGTAATTTAATGTTTGGTTCAGTTGGATAACTGATCAGTAAACATGTAAATATGCCCACTGATGTCTCATGAAATCCATAAACACAAACACATAAAGAAATGCAAAGTTACCAGGTTTTTCTGATGCCAAAATAAAGCATCTTTGTGCAAGTCTATAGTTCTCTTGTGAAGTATCTGGATGCAGCACAGTATAATTCATCATCATAGACGTGAATATCTAAAAATATCCCCATATTGGTTTTCTATGAACCACAGAGCATCTCAGTATAATGAAACCAGCAAATCATGCACTGCATTCAACGCCTTTACAGTATCTGTAATGAATTACATCATGTGAATATGGCTTGTTAGAATAGGTGCTGCTCTTTTGACATAACCTTGACCATTATGTCTCTCTCACTACAGTATTAGTACAGGGCAAAGATTTCTCTTTGTGTTCTGAAACTTACATTATAGATTCATATTCAATTCTATTCAGAGTTTCACTGTCAAGTGCAGAGTACATTTACAAGGCCAATGAAATTTCTTACAGGTAACAATGTATTATTAAAATAATATTGCCTAAAAATGCCACTGGCAGCAAAGTAGTGTCTGGATTAGACCTGCATCCCCTAAAGACTCAAGTTAACCAATTCCGCAAGAGTACTGTTGAAGTCCATTTATGCAAGTTCATTAAGTCCTTCTAAAGTACTATTAATTAAATGTAATTAAATTTGAGGAGCAACTATAACTTGTTGTATAAAGGGAAATGCAAACTGTTGTTTATAAGTCTTTCAGTTGTTTTGTTTTTGGTTTGTTTTGAATTGTATATTTACTTTACTTCTAAAAATCCATACAATGGGAAAATAAATTAATATAGGTTTTGTAAACTATTACAAAAAAAGTTGGTGGAAAAAAGCCAATAACACTCCCACCCACATGCATTATTCAAAAATAAAGACTCAAGCTTGCAGCTGTCTATTGACTTACATTAGTCCCTTTTGAAGTTTTTTCCTTCATTTTCCCTCTCTAAGTAATCCCATTACCTCTTTAAAGTGTGTACATTATGACAGAGTTGGGCTTGAAGCATAACAAATTGTGTTGTGGCAATAACAGTAGGTCAGAATTCATACAGTAGTAAATAAAGAGAGCAGTTTTGCTTTTGAATCGGTGACAGCTTTAAAAAGTAATAGCTGTGTGTTTATTTTCAATTCTTTCCATCATAATTTCATTGCTCTTGTCAGCTAGAACATAAAGCCGCTCGAGTTGCTTCCGGGACATATAAAGAATGTCATATAAATTGAAAGTAATGCGCAGAACTGTTGGAAAGCCGTTCGTCGATGCGCAGATTCATCATTCGAACGCTGAATGCTAATATAGGAGGCAGGACAAAGGCATTATCGTTTTCCTAGAAGATTAAAGCAGTGTCTCTTCGGAAAGTGGGCCACAGACTCTACAAGAGAGCATTATCGATCTCCAGAGTTGAGCTCGGCTGGTTCCTCCGTTCAGCTAAGGAGGCTCATCACAGGCTCATTCTTACCAGGTCTTCTGTCGCCTTGATGCTTGGTGCACAGGGATAGAGAGTCGGTAAAAAGCCCGGCATTTAGTATTCAGCATCAGCAGCGTTTGCCTGAAAGAGCAGGCAGCGAAGAGATGAGCCGGAATGGGATTGGATTATTTCAGAAGCATTTTTATGGCACAGAAATTGAATTTGCCTTGCCCAAGAGCTCATGAGACATTAGATGCAGGCAGCCATCAGCTGAATATTATTATGCGTTTAGAACAGAGACGGGTAATGGGAAGCTAGTGGCTGCCAAAGGAAGAGCGCAAAACTGTGCATAGCCAATTATCTCATTAAACTAGCCTGCTTATTAAAGCTGTATATGGGGCAAAACCATGTGTGTTGGTGCCGTCTGCATTATACCTGATCACCTCTGTGCTTTCTGGATTTAGATCTGGGAAAGCTCCAAAGCTTCTTGTTTGTTTCTCAAGATATATAAGGCAGGACACCTTGTTCCAGACTGATTTTCTTTAGGATAACAAGTCCTGATTCCATTCAATTACATACAGCAGACAAAAGATGGATCTGATTGAGAGCAAGTCTAGGATTATAGATGTAGATGAGGGTCAAGATTTGACTGGTTGGTTTGTGTTTGTCCTTGCTGGAAGATCCTGGAACTACATAATTATGTGGGCAAAACGTATTTATAATTTTACTTAGCAAGGATGCATCAAATTTATTAAAAGTGACAGTGAAGAAAATTTTAATTCCACACATCACCAATCTAGTCTAAGAATCCTGAAAAAATATTGAATTTATAATAATAAACATTTCTTGACAATGCTTAAAAAGCATATTATTTGCATTACAGAAATAAATTACCTTTTCAATTTAGAAAGAGACAAGTTATTTTAAATAGCAATAATCTTTCATAATCATATTTATTTTTTACTGTATATGTATCAAATAAATGTGCCAGGAGTGCAAGAGGCATATATTTATTTATATCAAATATTTATAGATTATTTATTTATTACCGGTTTATAGTTTTTAGTGCTTTAACCTAAACATATGTGACTTATAGTACATTTGTATTATACAATTTTTCACCTAACATTTTTAAATATAAAATTGTTAATTGTGATAATATTTTGCATCATTTGCTGCAGAGGCCAATCGCTTTGATATTTTGTTATCCAATGCATTAATATTCAAACACATTAAATGTGACTTAAGTGTACAAATACTTCAGGCCATTGTGTGCAATTTACAATATGGAACATTTATATACTGTACACTGCTCAAAAAAATAAAGGGAACACTTAAACAACACAATGTTACTCCAAGTCAATCACACTTCTGTGAAATCAAACTGCCCATTTAGGAAGCAACACTGATTGACAATCAATTTCACATGCTGTTGTACAAATGGAACAGACAACAGGTGGAAATTATAGGCCAATAGCAAGACACCCCCAATATAGGAGTGGCTCTGCAGGTGGTGACCACAGACCACTTCTCAGTTTCTATGCTTTCTGGCTGATGTTTTGGTCACTTTTGAATGCTGGCGGTGCTTTCACTCTAGTGGTAGCAAGAGACGGAGTCTACAACCCACACAAGTGGCTCAGGTAGTGCAGCTCATCCAGGATGGCACATCAGTGTGAGCTGTGGCAAGAAGGTTTTCTGTGTCTGTTAGTGTTGTGTCAGGCCGTAGGAGGGCAACAACCCAGCAGCAGGACTGCTACTTCCACCTTAGTGCAAGGAGGAACAGGAGGAGCACTGCCAGAGCCCTGCAAAATGACCTCCAGGAGGCCACAAAGGTGCATGTGTCTGCTCAAACAGTCAGGGTGAGGGTGGTATGAGGGCCCGACATCCACAGGTGGGGGTTGTGCTTACAGCCCAACACTGTGCAGGACGTTTGACATTTGCCAGAGTACACCAAGACTGGCAAACTTGCCACTGGCACCCTGTGCTCTTCACAGATGAAAGCAGGTTCACACTGAGCACATGTGACAGAGATTCCAGAGTCTGGAGATGCTGTGGAGAACGTTCTGATGCCTGCAACATCCTCCAGCATTACCAGTTTGGCAGTGTGTCAATAATGGTGTGGGGTGGCATTTCCATGTGCTCGCCAGAGGTAGCCTGACTGCCATTAGATACGGAGATGAGATCCTCAGACCCCTTGTGAGACCATATGTCGGTGCGGTTGGCCTTGGTTTACTCCTAATTCAAGACAATGCTAGACCTCATGTGGCTGGAGTGTGTCAGCAATTCCTGCAAGACGAAGGCATTGATGCTATGGACTGGTCTGCCGCTCCCCAGACCTGAATCCAATTCAGCACATCTGGGACATCATGCCTCGCTGCTTTAGTCCAGGCCTGGGAGAAGATCCCTCAGGAGACCATCCTCCTCCTTATCAGGAGCATGCCCAGGCGTTGTAGGGAGGTCATACAGGCACGTTGAGGCCACATTACATCAAAGGTCGATCAGTCTGTAGTGTGTTTTTCCCCTTCAATTTTGTGTGACCCCAAATCCAGACCTCTATGGGTTAATAAATTTGATTTCAATTGATAGTTTGGTTTCACTTTATTTAGATGGTCCCTTTAACTTATTCTTTTTATTATAAGTAACATTGCACCTACATCTCTACAAATTCTCGATAGAGTGCTTGCAGAGTATAGACTGGTAGGGTAAGGGTTAGAAAAAGTTGATATGTACTTGCAAAGTTACTTATACTCAGTAAAGTGTCTTTTGGGAGACCATCACAATAAAGAGTTAGCAGATATTAATTAGAGAGTGTACTAATATTGTAATGAGAGTTAGTTGACATGTA
>JAUMHQ010000069.1:16832748-16843557 GCA_032361165.1 Enteromius paludinosus
CAATGGTATACTAAAAATCCATATGAAAAAACTTACTTCTCACTGTTCTCAGGTCAAATATTTATATGCGATTAAAAGGAGATTAATTTCGATCAATTAATTACAAAGCCTCTAATTAATTAGATTAATTTTTTTAATCGAGTACCGGCCCTAATATATATATTTATTTATTTATTTTAGTTAACTTTTAGTAATTTAGTTTGTTCGACTAAGAATAAGTAACTTTGCAACTCAGCAAGCAGTCATTAGAGTATTAGTAGACTGTCTACCTGATATCTTCTAACACTTTATTTTGATGGGTCCATAACATACAACATACTGACTATCAGAAACCCTAAACCTACCCTAACAGTCTCCTCTGAGAGTTAGAAGACTCTGTAGTTGAGAATTAACAAGAATTAGTTGACATGTACTTGACATGCCAGAAAGTTACTTATAATTAGCAGAATGTTTAAAATTTATATTTAATTACATTTCAGATTTAAGTTAACAATTTTTACTATTAAATATTTAATAGTTTTATTAAAACTGGATAATAACATGGATAATAATATGATGTAAATACATTTTATTTATTAATTAATATTTTCTTGTCTTGTTGCATGCCCCTTACTTGTAATTGTACTTTTGGAAAGTTCAAACATGGGTAAAATGTATATAGATGTGTATTTACACAAAAAATCTTAAAATGGTTAAAATGTTTTTGCTGTTATTGTCGTTGGTTATCATGTTTAATAAATATAGGCCTACTACAGTAATTAATATGGCAGATACAATATACAATATTGGCAGATACAAAAATATTATTATTATTATTATTTAAATATGACAGTATTTTACCAACATTGAAGAATCTAGAACCAGGGTCACACCATCTAAAGACTGATATTTCATGTATAATACAAAAAATATAATCAAAATGGAAACAATGTAAAAAGTTAGCATTTTATATTTAATGCAGCATTCAAATAACAAACAACAATTCTGGGGCAACTCGCACTGTGCTTTGAAGGATCTCTATAGAAGTACTGTATATTATCATGGGGAGATGTCAAAACAATCATTGGCTGTGGTTCAAACGGTACTTGTGAAAGCATAAATTGTAAGGACTTGTTTTAGGCAGGTTTGAGGACACTTAAAGGAGCACAGCAATAATTGCTCCCCTGGAGACTGGAAAAAATGGCCTCATTCCTGCAGCCTTTGGCCACCGCAGTATTTATAGTGTATCTCCCTCTTTGTTAAACCTGTCAAGAGGCAGAACCCAGCACCAAAATAAAGAAAGATGTTTTTTATATATATATATCATGAGTGTTTTTTTAAGAACGCTGTGTTACTTTTGAGGATTTACCTCTGCTAAAGTCACATGGTGTGCTGGGCTGGCTTTCAAGAGAAGCTCCCAGTGGATGTATAATTCAAGATTTCTATTATGTCTGCGGAGAGCACCTCTTGATGAACGATGCATTGTTTATGTGATCTGTGCACCTGTCACTTCATTTCCAGGGGCTGGGTGTTTAAGTGAAGCGGTTATATCCACATTAATCATTACTATCAAGCCAAAAGGTTAGTAAAGTTAAATCTGCAGTCCCCATACCCTTTGCTTGGGCTGTCAGACGACAGATTATTCCTTCCCCCCCAACCCTCTGTTGTTTTTCCGCCATCTAAAGCGTTCTCGTGGTATGGGAGAGTTGATGTGCTGGAGCCGTTCCATATGATATATTCCCCAGTGGCCTGATTTCCAGTGCGGTACATGTGCATGCTAACTGCTCCGGTTGGCTCTGATCCGCCCACTCAGTACCATTAGATAAAGTGTTTCAGCTGCTCAGCGTGGAAGAAACACCCCGCATGCTCACTCCAAAGATCTCTTCAAGGTTTCGTTAAATAGCATTTCCCTTGCTCAGGGGATGCAGGAGCCGAAAACGGTGGAGATGAGATGAGCAATTGTGTGTTAGCTCACCCAGGTGACTAATAATGGATCATCATCATGGTTTTGACAACACAGTGATGTTTGGAGCATTTAGAGCATGAATATTAACTACTTTTTTTCTGTGATCTGATAAATCACAGTGAAAACTAAATTTGAACCAAAAAAATTTTTATTTGGCCAGGCAACTGAGTGTGCTGCTTGCTGTTTATTTGTAATTATTGCATATACTTAGTATACTGTAGTATGCTTAAATTTTTTTATGAGTAAGTGTACTACTTATTTATGGACATGGGGAGTCATCACTGAATATAGTGTCTGTTTCCATGCAAAAGCTTATGCATAGATTTTAGACATTTGAAAATCCTTATACTGAAAAACAAAATTAATGTAGAAGCAATTTTCAGAAAAGACTATTAAATTTTAAATCTGATTATATGAAATTGCAGGTGACACATTGATTTTAGTGATTTTTACAGATGTACTAAATAGTGAAAAATAAAATTAGAATTAAATGTTATGGAAATTAGGATACAAGGAGCTGGTAGAGCTTGCCGTAAGCAACAACAAGGTCATGGGTTTGATTCCCAGCAAGTGCACATACTGATAAAACACATGACTGGAATACCATGTAACTTCATCCAGATAACATTCATGCATTTGGTGCAAAAAGTATCTGTCAAAAGCATAAATGCATTTTCTGTTGCATTGTGTTCATGACATTACTCACAAACCACATCTTTTCAAATGTGTCTAAAGTGCATTTACAGAGTTTGTCTTGTTCATGCACTCATATATAGTAGATATTAGTGCGTGTGAGGGATTGCATGCTCAGATTTGATAAGGCAAAAGCCCATGAAAATGTTTGGCAGCCAATTAAACTCTAAGACAAAGACCGGCCTGCACATAGCATCCAGTGGGGATGAATACACATGTATGTTCATATCTCCCCTGATTCGCATAATGGAATTATCTCTATTTATAGGACTGTCATTTTTTTTAGTATGCATATGGAACACTGTATAGTTTAAAAGCCAAAATTCACCCTATTAAATTTCATATAGTACCATGTTAAGGCAGATTACAGATGTTTAAGATTAAAAATTATTATAGTCACTTCAATATATCTAATATTAACAAGTCCAAAACATTATGCATTTAATGTCAGCGTTAAATAGAGGTTGTGATTATCTTTTCTACCCTATTATTATATATATATCCAAATTAAACTCCCTTTTTAATGAGAAAAAAAACAAAAAAACGTATGGCAGGATTTTATTTTGTCAATTGGGAACTGAATGCATCGTTATTTGCTAATTGCTGCACTCTCATGTGATTATGCTGTGGTATCATTTGATTAAAGGTTATGAGGGCACATGAATTAAAAATAATAGTTATGTGCACAGATGAATCATAAATAATGCAATATTCCAATTTTTATTTAATGGTAACTTTAAATAAACAGCATGATAAAATAAAAAATCCGTACACTCACATGAATTTACTGAGACCATTTTCCCATCCTTGTTCAAATGCAGCCATCAAAATAAATATTTCTGAGCATATTTTGTTCAAAAATTGGCAACAGAAAATACTGTAAGGTATTATTCTGCAAAGCACGGTAATGCACTTCTTTTATCAATCTTTATTCTGTCTCTTTTTAGGCTGTCCTGTGGCCATTAAGCGAGTAGGAAGTTCTAAACGGATAGCTCTGGCAGCAGCAGCCATGATGGCGATGGATTCTGACGTGACACAGGGGCCATCTGTCTCTTCTGCTCACCCTCTCCACCTGCTCTCGCTCTCGCCCATCAAGCTTCCCTTTCTGACGGCACCTCACGCAGGTAGGAGTACAAAAGAAAATGCTTTCATTAGTGTCCTTGTGCACGTGAAAAAAATCCCCAGTGGTGGCCTATCAAACGTTGCCGCTGTCCCAAAGGACTCTTGCTGTGGTTTTGGGGAGTAACTAACTAAAAGTAGCAAGCCTTTTGCAGTGGCAGCTGGTCTGATGTTTTTCCATTAACATGGTGTGATATACTGTAACTGTCACAATGGTGCAACTGTGAGTGTTATTGCTTTTATAGGGAGAGTTCACCCAAAAATCTTCACCTTAAACTCTGTCATTATTTACTCTCCAGGTTGTTCCAAATCTGTATAATTATGATAATGATGATTAAGTGAAACAATATGTATTTATATGTATGTATGATTAGATCATCCGGTATATACGATCATATACGGTGCACTTTCAGATTTAGAACTTTGCAGGATGTTTTTTATTCACTTAGTGCTGTTCCACACTGCATGAAAGGTCAGCTTAAAAAGATCCATAGTAGGGGCATCTACTGTATGTCTCAGAACGTGCCTACTCTTCTGCTACATACTCAAAAGCATGTACATTTTCTTTGCAAAAGGAGTACATTCATGCATTTAGGAAAAAGAAAAAGTACATTACGTGAACTTTCAACAAAATCTGTGATGATTAACAAATCATGCAGTGATTTGATGATACACTCATAAGGTTGCTCGTTTAATTCCCTGTTGAATTAATGTGTCTGAATGAATTAGATGCATGACTCAATAATTGTCACTTGTTTTGTTAATGTATGGAGTTAATGATTCAGTGACTCATTCTTAAAGATTGTGTCAGCTGTTTAATTTCTGAGCATTGTTCGGTTTTATTGACTGACTCAGGTGAGTGAATAATTCAATTACTTGTACATGTACCTGAATTGAATCAGTGTGTTTGAACAAGTTAAGGAGTCAGTCATTTTTTGCAGCCTACTGTGACATAATGATAAAAACAACAGAAAGAACGGTAAACTTTTATTATTATTTGTTGATTTTTGATTCATGTACTCATGATTTTGCGTAAACCAAACATTATATACTTGCTTTGGCGTGTCTTGACTAAATTATACCATTAAATCTTTTTCCTCATCATTGCTTCAGTTTTTTTTCCCCCTCTGGCTCAGGTTTAAACCAGCCTGCAATGTGTTGTTTTGTCTGACCCACTTGGTGTGATTCATGGGTTCATAATGAGGGCCTGCTTTCTCACAAAGCTTCTGATGTCCTAATTGGTGAATTGTAATTGCAAATGCCTTCCGTTATGCAAATATCAGAGTTTTTTTAGTCAGTGGTTGTCAGAAATAGTATACACATTGTCTTTTTCCGTCCCTTTAAACTCAGCATGCATGAAAAGAAAGGTTTTACAGTATAAAATTAGTTAGTGTGTTTGCGTACGGTGCTTTGATGCAGAGTTTTAGAGGAAATTTGAGGGTTTTATGGTTGTCGGTTTGGACTTCCCCAAGCAATTACAAGAAAAGTTGCTGCTTGAGCAATCATCTTCTTGCTGAGTTTGTTTTGTGTTGTTCTTACTATAGAATTCCTGTTTCTCCGAAAGAAGTAAGATTTTCACTCTTACGGGGTTTAAATCAAGGGTCAGTGCATAATGAATGATGAATAATGAAAGCACGACCGTTCGTTTGGTGAAACGGACAGAGCGTATCCTTTTTATTTTCCTCTCTTTCTTTTTCAGGCTTTCTCTGCCTTCATTCATATTGATTAACTGTTTCCTTCCTTTGTTGTTCAGTGAACTTGTTCAGCCCCTCTTGTGGGTGGATTGCCTGAGGTGAAAAACCATAGCGCTTGTCAATAAGAGTGTGTACATGAGTCTGAGTGCAGATCTATATATTTCATGATTGAATGTATGTATTTTTCAGCTCCGGTCTTGTACTGTATGTGGGTGTGAGGGATGAATTCTCTGCAGTGAATCAATAGCAAATGTGGCCGTGGTTGTCAACATGTCCTGTATGGATGACAGAAATCCTCCCCTGGAATTACTTCCTTTTAGCCAGGCCTCAAAAGCAACATTAAAGCAAACAGGCCAGCAAACCCCGAAGGGCTTTTAATTTAGCTCTAACAATGTATATGCATGTTTGTCTAAAGCTGTGGTAACTGGATCACGCTTCATGTCTGGTCCGTGCAGCCTCAGCCCACTGCAGTTGAACCGTAGTGACGCTGCAATTCATTCTGATTGCGATCTAATAGTTAAGGCAGGAATTATTTCTGTACAGTTTGTGTGAGGGGAGATAGTGGAGGTGTATGCCTCTATCTCTGGATGTTGGGTTTAAGGATGGTAACGTATGTAAGGCACAGAAGGGAGCGAGTTCAGAAGGCTATCTTACTCATTAACCAACAATCCTGCTGAAATACCAATTTTTATATTACTAAATCTCATGTCTCATATATATTATAGCCTAAATATGATTATTTTACAACGTCTATGACTGACTGTATACTATGTACATGTAAAAAGAATGGACTCTATAGAATATTTATAGACCTATATATAAAACAGAATTTTCTGTGTCACACATTTGTAATGAATTTTTTAACGTTTATACTTCACTTTAAATTCATATATTTGAGTCACGATTCAGCCACATTGCTGTCTACGGCCTACATAGCAGCTGACTTTTAAGTTAGAGTCTTATTGGAAATAAACCATACTAAAGCTTTACATTAATTTAACTTCACTGTGTTGGATCTTTATTGCACTGGACAATCTGAACTTAATTGAGCTGAATAGTGATACAAACTTGCAAAATTGACACTAAATTGAAACAACTTTGAACTGACTTGAGGTCAGTAATGGTACTTTTATATGCTGTACTGTCCTTGTTTCATAATTGATGAACCTTGATACTTATTAAACTGAATTTAAACATGATTATCTTCTGTCTAACTGCTTTACAACTAAAATTTATACATTTTAAAACATGTACAACATTATATCTCCATTTCTTAATATGAGGCTTCTCTCAAACAATCAGTACTGCTATATGAATAAATATGAAAAAACAAATCAAAACATTTTCATAACCAACCTGGTCTCATAAAAATATGTACCTTTGTGCACTTTTTGTGCAACGCCATTTTTATGTGTCTGAATGCACATTTTGACGCAGTTTCAAAGACAAATGTCCACTGGGTTCTACTAAAACACAGGTTCAATACGTGAACACTGGCGCATCTCTTATTACGTTGATATAAACAGCACATTAAAATACAGTCAGTTTTTTTTTATCATATTCAGGTGAATTTTATCAATACATTTTTAATTCTGAATGAATTAAAAGTTTATATATAAACTACCCTTAAAAAAATTGGGGTCAGTAAGATTTTCATGGTTTTTAAATATATTTCTTATGCTCATCATGGCTGCATTTATTAGATTAAAAATCCAGAAAAAAATTTAAATTGTGAAATATTATTTCAATTTAAAATAACTGTTTTCTGTGTGAATATATTTTAAAATGTAATTTATTCCAGTGATAAAAAGCATCATTACTCCATTCTAATATGCTGATTCTTTGATGAGTGACAAGTACATTTCTAAAATGTAAATCTATGCTATGACTTTTTTGTTCATTTAAAAGATCTTCGGTTAGTAAAAGTATTAATTTCTGTCAAAGAAGAAACAATAAAAATGTACTGATCCCAAACTTTTGAACAGTAGTGAAACAGTAGTTTTGAACATTATTATCCATTTTAAATAAATGCTTCTCTTTTTAATATTTTAATGATAAAAGAATCCTAAAAAAAACTATTAAGCAGCTCAACTGTTTCCAACACTTATAATAACAAATCAGCATATTAGAATGATTTCTGAAAGGTCTGAAAGCGACACTGAATACTGGAGTAATGATGCTTTGTATCACAGGAATAAATCACATTTTAAAATATATTCACACAGAAAACACTTGTGAAATAATATTTCACAATATTACAGATTTTTCTGGATTTTTAATCTAATAAATGCAGCCTTTATGAGCATAAGAATCATATTTAAATACCATTAAATATCTCACTGACCCCAAACTTTTGAACGCTAATGTAAATATATACATCAAAGGATTTCTCTCACTAAAATGCATTTATTTCCATCCTAGATGGCAAGCGCAGTGCATTCTTTTCATGCAGTGCTACCTTTGAGAGCCAAATGGAAGAATTTTAGAATAATTATGCTGCCTACCTTTTGGAACAACTTTCATGGCAGGAGCATGTTTGTGATGGCTTAAGATGTTGCGTATGTATGCAGCTCACTAAGTTTCAAAACAGAGCCAACAAGTGGATGCAGAATTTTTTCCAGAATAGATGCATGATTTTGAAAGCAGATGTTGGCATTATATCAGTGTGCACGAGTTGAGTTTGGTCTCTTATTTGGGTTTATCACGGCCTCTGTCAGTGCCAACGCTGTGGGGAGTCTTTTAATGCCAATGGAGGCGGCTTTGAGCTCCCTTCAAATGCCTGAATTATAGGAGTCCTACACATCTGTGCTTAGAGATTAGGCTTTCAACCGATGCCCTGAATGTGACGCCATTGTTGCCAAACCATTTTTTTTTTCCCTGCAAGTAAATGATAGAGGAATAGCATTGTATGACCAGAATCCTGTATCGCAGTGTGAAAAGTTTTCGAGCAGGATAACAGTATCAGCATGAAGTTGAGTAAATGGAGACAGAACTATTTCTGTGTTTGTGTCAGAAGCTTTTTGTCTATTTATGTCGAGATGTTGCACAATAAGTTGAACTAATGTGCTGTCTGCCAAATTCCCAAAGCTCATGATGTGTAGATGTCTTGTACTGATGTGGGAGAAGCTGTTCTTGGCTCAGACATAAAGATGTGTTTTTGCAGTGATAAAAATAAACAAATTGCAAATATCTGAGACATATTTACAGTACATTTCATCATATACAGATGTGCTCAAAATTATTAAAATAAATATGTAAATATGATCAAAATAGGTCTGCATTGTTAATTCCATTTCCACAAAAAATATAAAGCAAAATACAGAACATATCTATAGAATTGTTTATAATCAGATATATTTTTAAACAGCAATACTATATTGACTTCTAAATTACCATTTAATAATAGAAATTCATTATTTGAAAATGTAGTAACTTTATAATATGACTGATTTGACTGTATTTTTGATCTCACTAAAGTCTTCTCTTTTAAAACATTTAAAAATCTTACTGAGCCTAAACTTTTAAACGGTGATGTAATTGTTTCTCTGACTTAGAAACGTGGATGGAGTTTTGAGTTTGTGTTATGCAAATGCCACTCCTGGAGTTTTTATGACTTATACAAGGTGTGACCCACCAAAAGCCAAAGGTGAAAAATTAAACAAGCTGGGCTGCTGAATGAGGGGACAATTATGCAAATTGCATTATGTCTGATAACAGCAGCATTAGTAGGTCATGATTTACATAAGAAGTGTCTTCACTGCTTGGGCATGGAGATAACACTTTAGAGATTAATTTGGAGTTTTCTGAGAACTCTGATAAACACCTTCACTGATAAATCTTTACTGTGAACGACAGCGATAAAGGGGAGGAGCCTATGCTCTCTCTCTATCTCTATCTCTCTTGAGAAGTCCTGCTAATTTCCTAATTACAAATTTATCTCAGAAGAGTAGTGGGTCAGTCCAGAGGGTCAAGCTGCTTAGATACCATAACCACAGCTTTCTGTGGACAAAAAAAATCTAAATATTCTATTCTATTCTATTCTATTACAGGGATGTAAAATGCTTAAATCTGATTGACGATGGGCTGTAATTATTTTTTAACATGCTGTCACTTCACCAAATGATTTCAGTTATTAAAAAGGTATAATCTACAAAAGCAAAATAACCTTAATCCATAACAAAACTAGTCCAGGAAATACAAATAGTAAGTAATTAGGTAACAATTACAAATTACAACCATGTTTTTTATGTTTTATTATGTAATGCACACCAAAGGTATTGGCCACATTGAGTGTGCTTTATTTACTAGTAATCTAATTCAATAGCCATTCAAAAATTAATTTAGCATGATTTTAATAATCCAAAGAACCTTTTTCACTATAAGGAACCTTTTGTGCATTAAAAAAGTTTCTATGGATGTTAAAGGTTATTCAGGTGCTTTAAGTGTGACATGGACTTACATGTTGAATAAAAGCATCTGCTAAATGAATAGTCATATATTTTCCAGCAATACTGCATATTGCAATGATTTCTGAAGGATCGAGTGACACTGGAGTAAAGTTCAGCTTTAACATCACAGCCATTTGATGCCTTTACCATTATATAATTTATTCAAATGAACTAAATAAACTAAAATAAAAAAAAACTATTTAAACTGTTTTAATAGCTAACAGTATTACTGACAGATTTTTTTCAAAAACATTAGAAGAAAATGTAGTGTCTCCAAACTTTGAAAGGCTTCTCTCTGACAGTGATTGCACTGGTTCAGCTCTGAGCTCTCTCAGCTCATGGACTCACGGACAGCTTGTACTACTCTTGTTCACACGGATCAGGTCAGCCTTAAAGCTTTAATTGATTGAAAAGGTCACCGGAGAGTGATAAAGAGCAAGAGAGATGGGGATGATTAAAGTGGAGAGGTCTCTGGCAGAGCTTTCATTAATATTACGCACTCAGTCCGGACTGTGAAAGATTCACTAATGACTCTGAGGATGCTCGCTATGAATTTGGTACCACATTTAGATGAGCGCTTTACCCCCTGGAAATTCCCTGCGAGGAGTCCTGATTTAGCAAATCTATCAGGCTTGTCATGACACCTTAAAATTGCTTTAATGTTAAATACTTCCTGCTGTTCCAGTTATACAGTATGTACAGTAGATGGATTATAATAAGACAATTGTAGGTTGATTCCAATAATAATAATAATAATATTAAACAAATGTTATTGTTGTTGATGTTATTATTACTAGTGGTAGTCTATAGTAAAATGCAAATGTAAATATATATATAGATATATATATATATATAATCATACATAACACCATTTCAAGAGTTTATTTATATATTTTTACATTTATAATTT
>JAUMHQ010000069.1:16884647-16896203 GCA_032361165.1 Enteromius paludinosus
ATTACGTCTATGGAGAGTCCTCATAAATCACAAAAACCAACATATGTGTGTGTGTGTGTGTGTGTGTGTGTGTGTGTATTTTACAGTTCAAATAAATGCTTTCTATTTTATTTTGTAAGCATAAAAAATGCAAGTCTTTACTGTCACTTTTGAATCCTTGTTGAATACAAGTATTCATTTCTTAAAAAAAAAACCTACTTACCCTGAAATTTTGAACGGTAGCATAATACTAATGAGATCAGGTAGGCAAGCCCTACTGTAGCCTCAAGGTAAGCTTCATTTATGTTCATATTAAGTTGCTGAATCAGTGAAGTGTAACTCATGACTTTATGATATGAAATACCAGAGCAGGGTCTGTATAAAGGGATGAAGCTGACTGAGTTTAATCCTCACAGTGCGATAATGATGCTCAACCAAAAGTTTTAATACACCCACCAACTGCAGAACTGATGTTCTCGTGGATTAACTAGAAGCAGTAATCCAATGAAGCAGCTCTGCAAATATTGAATTAGTCTGGATCTTGTCTATAAGTTATTATACGGTTGGCTTGATTTCCCAGAAGGCTTTTCATCTTTATTGATTTAGTTTTATTGCTTTTTTGTGGAGATTATCTATTGATGACCTTAATCTATTCAGCGTCTAAAATGTAAATACGTCCGAGTAAACTTGTTCTTATTGTACTTTTCGGATTAACAGCCTGGCATGAACCAGGTGTATCAATGCAGATCAGCTGAGGTTGTGTGCATAAATGTTTACACGCTTCTTGCGTATTTTTACTAATTGATCACTCATTTCTTTGGATAATCTGTTTACAATGTTAAATCCAAGAACAGTGTAGGATATATACTAATCGACAGCATGATTTACTTCATCAACAGACGATGGCTCAAATGCTGATGATGACGATGATGAAGAGGAACATGGGTTAAAGACCAAACGCTACAAGTAAGTAGGGCTGACCCATGTAAAATATGCCAGCAGATCCAAGTCCATTTAAATTGATGAGGAGGATCTTGTCTCAGACGTGTTGAAAGTCACTCACCTTAATAATCAGAGCTCAACAGGAAGTCTCTGGTTTTTGGTGGGCAACATCTGCACTCACAACTGGATGCAAATTTCTCAATCTGTCTCTCTCAGGGATGATTGAACAGTCGGATGTTTGAAGTACACACAGATGCCTGTGTAGAGACAAGAAAACATTTTACATCTCAAGAAAATTTGAAGAGATTTTGTTCATATTGCGTATCGCAGTTTGGATTTGTTTATGGGTTTTTGCTTTATGGTCAATACTAGTTAGCGGATATGCTTTTTTAAATAGTCAATGAAAAATGTAATTAAAAATGTAGTTTTAAAATATGAGAAAAATTTCATACCTAATCACGATTTCAGTTTGTCTTCAAAAGTTCAAGCATTCAAACTTTACAGTGTATGATAAAAAATTAATAATGGCAAAAGAGGCACAGTTAGACTTGCTGAAACGACATGAATATTACTTATTATAAGTTATTTGTGTGAGTTATCCATTTAGAACTCCTTGGTAAACATTTAAATGCACTGTACAAATGTATGTTTTAAAGTTGAAACAGAGTAATGGAGTATGTTTTATAAGAAAATAAGTATATAAATAAATCACAATGAAGCAATGCAAGCACCATTAGGCAAAAGCTGCGATTGTCATGCACTGGCCGGAGGGCTATCTTGTGTGAGAACTCCAAATACGCCCTGCAAAGAAATCCACGAAATACCTACAAACCTTTTTCCTGAGTAAACAATGAGCACCGTCATTACGAATTCTAATTTCCAATTGGAAATTCTGTTCTGGTCACCATAGGACCCATATAAATGCCTATAAAAATGCAATTTTTTCAGAGTGAGAATTGTTTCTACAACATTTCATTGTATTGGAAAAACTATTAACAGAATTACACATTAAAGCTGTTGTATTTCCATTCCTTTGAAGACTGGACCATTCGGTTGAGTGTGAAGGAAAAAATGGATCATCTCTTCGGATGGTTTTACCACTGGAGCTCCGGATCGGCCACTTCAGAGACATGCTTCTGGAAAGAGGGGTGAGAAATCCAGGGATAATAATAAAACTCCAGCCTTGAAGAAATATATTAGATAAAAGTTAAATAAGTTGATCTCCCAAATGATACAAATTCTACAATTAATTGGCCCACAAAAAAACTAAAATAATACAGACTTTGTATATTTGCACGCACTTTTGAATCTTAAGATGAAGTGGTGAAACTGACATGCATTTATTTTGGGTGAGCATCATTTAGCCTGTGTGTTTGGAACAGGTGTCCGCGTTCTCCACCTGGGAGAAAGAACTGCACAAAATTGTATTTGATCCCCGGTACCTGCTGCTAAGTCCAGAGGAAAGAAAGCAGGTATGACACAAAGGTTTCACATCAGCTTCAACCAACCTCAGACATTAATAAAACTTCAAACTGAATTAACTCTACATTTCCACAGACCTATGTGGTTTTTAAAGTACTTTAAGATGGTGGTAAGACCAAATGTAACTCTACAGTATACTGTAAATCACATCGAGGATATGTAAATTGAAAATGAATTGTATTTATTATTCTTTTTTACATTTTTTAATAAATATTTCAATTAAAAATAAATAATCTTAATTACTGTTATCAAATAATTGACATGTATTTATTTAGTAACATTTATTATATCTATCTATCTATCTATCTATCTATCTATCTATCTATCTATCTATCTATCTATCTATCTATCTATCTATCTATTTATTTGCCCTCAGATTTATGATCAGTTCGGCAAAGCAAGAATGAAAGAGGAGCATAAAGAGAAAAAGTGCAAACTCCAGCAAGCAAAAGAAGAGTACAGGAAACTGCTTGAGGAATCAAAAATCACATCCAAGTGAGCTTATGAAATAAGTGTGGCTGCTTTTGCTGATGCGTTAATAAAATCCATCTGTAAAGCGGATTATTTATTCAGCAAAGGTGTTAATAACTGATGGTCTTTGCAGTTTGGCTCCTTGTTTCTTTGGGTTTGTGTATTTGATGATAACCTGGTTTCTTGTTAAAGGTCTCACACAGAACTAAATTCAAACACACCACAGGGATTAACACTCAGCTTGAAGTTTCGTCTTTGCAGGTTGAACAGAGAACTTCTTTCATTCTTACTCTGTTCTTTACCTGATTAATTTAAAGTTAAAGGAACTGAAAAGACGCGAATCCGTGCACTATTATTATGTGATATGTGATATAGATGTATATGTTTGCACCACTTTTTCCCAAAATGTTTTTTTTTCTCCAGCTTTACTTTCCAAGCTCACTCCATGTTGGACTTGAAATGGAAAATACAAAGGAAGCTAATTGCTAGTGCTAAGTGAAGCTTAACTGCACAGCTCTTACTAGCTGGCCTTCATTATAATACCTTCCTATATCTGGGTCACGGCACCAATGTAACTCAACTGCTTGCTCAGAGCGGGATTTGAACTGGCATTTCCGGCATGTGAGGCAGACCATGGGTGCACTAACGAGGATACTAAAGGATACTGATCCTCTAGCATGAGTTGGGTAGTGAGGTTTCCCTTTACAGCTCTTACTAGATGGTCTCTGCAACATTTCCCTAAACCCCACTCCCATCTAAGTCATGGGTCCAATGTAACCTACCTGCTCGTTCCGAGTGGGACTCGAACTGGAAGGTGGGCATGCTAACAAGGATTCCTCTAGCAAACAAGGGCTCCTAGTGCACCTTGTGAAGCCTCTAACGTCACTCACTAGTGTGCCTCTTGAGATCAAGACAATAATGTTCACGTCTTTTTGAAAAGCCTTAATGCCAAAATTACACTTGCATTACCCTTGCATTAACAACCTCTCAGAATACTCTCGCAATTTCCTGACAACCAGCCAGAACACCAAAGTTATGTGCTTAGGACACCTTAGAAAATTCATAGCAACATTCCAGCAACCCATTTTGCAATTCCAAAGGAAAATAATTTAGTTAAGATTTCAGGAGATAACAAACAAATCAAAATAAGGGATATTTCTTTGTAATATTGTGCTTTGCCTCTTTAGTGTTCTGGACAGGTTCACATGTTTTCAAGAGTACTTCAGATTGGAGACCATCAGGATCTCCTTTATATAGAGAAGGCTTTCAAAGTCTAGCCATGAAAACATCACAATCAGACCTCTTACAGCTGAACAATAGTGGACCATCACACTGATGACATAAAACATCTGATGGCCATCAGGAAACTCATTCTGAGGTTCTTTTTTTCATAGGTCGACGTTCAAAGAATTTTCTGAAAAGTACGGAAAAGATCCGCGATTCAAACAAGTTCTGAAGAGGAAAGACCAGGAGTTATTTTTCACCCAGTTCATCAGCGCGTTAAAGAAGCGGGACAAGGAGAACAGAATTCGTCTGAGGAAGATGAGATGAGGACTCTTCACAATACTGTGAACTGATTTCCTGTGACTGTTTATCGCAGTGTATACCATGATACCATCTGCCCATATGTCTGAACAAACCACAAGGGCAGTTTGCTTTTCAGTGACTGACTTGCAAACAAACCGAACAAAGGCAGATCCAGCTGAGTTCAGGCAGCAGTTTGGGAATGAACTCTATATCTGAATCTGTTTCATATTGAAGCTCTTAATCTCTGGTTTGAGTATAACAAGGCTCCTAAATCGCAACGCTGAACACGAATACAGAGTTTGACTCGCTGGAAGTACCTAAAGCCATTGACCTGTGCACACAGGCGGAAAATGATTTTTATAATCAATTGTACATAAGTGTTGACTTGCCTGGCGCTGTGCTAAAAGTGACCGTAGAAGTGAAACTATTTTGTCAGAGTGTGACACAGATACTCCACAGCATCTGTGAGAATTGATGAGTGGTGTTGTGTATCGATAGATTTTTTTCAAATGTTGTCTAGTGGTTTGTTGTAATAACATTTGTCATGATATCGTAAAAAAAAATTTAAGTGACACTTTTTACTGAAAATTCATGTACAGTTCTGTGACGTGTTGTAATACTTCAACCAAAACAAACATTTCTGACAATTTACTAACCCTCCGGCCATCCAAGATGCATCATAGATTAGTTTCTTCATCCAAACCAAGGCTTCTCTGCGGTGAATGGGTGCCGTCAGAATTAGAGTCCAAACAGCTGATAAAAACATCACAATAATCCCCTAGTAATGATATGTTTTAATGTATCTCGTCTACATGTCTAATGGCCTGAGGGTGAATACATCATCATTTTTTGGGTGAACTATTTCTTTAAATAAGAGCAAGTGGATTTTGTTTACAGTAAATGATACATTTCATTAAAAAGGACTGTTTAGATATGTTTGGCTGCATTCAATCCATGCAGCTATTTGTAAGTATGAATAAATAAAGTATTTTATTTATTATAGTTAAAATGCAATTTTACATTTTTCTGTCAGCTTTTATACACACCAACAACCATATACAGGGCTCAAGAATATATAGAGTTTTTCCCAAAAGGTTCCAGTCATTTCACTGCATCGATCTTAAATATAAAACCATTAAACATTATTTTACTTGCAAAACCTAGCAAAATTACCTTTTTATCAAAAGTCCAAGATATAAATGAACAATTCTGAGACAAAAAAAGGCGGAATTGCAAGATGTTAATTCTCAGTTTACATTTTGTAATTATTATTATTTATTTATTTATTTATTTTATTTTTTTTTACATATGTATGTATGTATTTATTTAATTTATTTAGTGATCGAAATGAGCTTCAATGGCATACATCGGCATAACATGCAAAAATCTGGTCATAATTATTAACATTTAGAAGATGCATCTAAGAACACGGCAAAGTCATTCTCAGCGCCAACAATTCACTTATTTTAGAAAGAGAGACAGCACTGGAAATACTGGGTGAACAATAATGTTCAAAACATGGTAATAGCAAAGCTTTCGACCCAAAAAGGAATGTGACCTTCATGAACCTGCCCAACTCTGACCCCAGGCTATCATCCTTGCTGTTGAGCCTTGTTTTTGTTACCATGTAACACGTGTGTATGTTATCATGTTGACATTTTACACAGTGTTAAATTATTATAATTTTTTTTATTGTTGTTTTGGGCATTTTTACTGTAATACCTCAGTTCAGAACCTTCAATCTGCAAACATTTTATTTGTAATTACTTTTTGTTGATATTCAAATAAAAGTCTTATTGTGGAAAATAAAATAAAAAGCGATTTTCAAATAAACAAATTGTCTGTTTATTTGTTATACATGTATGAACATGGCTCTAGCAAACCATCACACGATTTTCCAGGCCACAGAAAACATTAACCGTCCGTTCATGAACTTTTACACGGCAGAAGAAAGAAAAAATGCAGTCTTAATCTTCAGTTTCATTTGTGTTCCTAGATGTTTCAGAGAAAATTACAATTTTATGTGACTAATTAAATGCTGATGATAAATATTTGTTACAGTGCACACATTTGTCACATTACACAAACTATTTCTCGGGCATCAAATTTTACAATTCTTGTTCGGATTTTCATCTTCATAAAGGACATTGGGCATCTTTGGTGAAGCACTTTGGTTTAATGTTGCGGCCTGCTTTATTGCTTGCGAGCACGAAGCTCAAATAACCACAACAAAGACTGTCTCTCATCAGCAGCACCCTCATTATTTTAACACCAGAGACAAATAACACAAAAAAGCCTGAATATTTCATGAACATGATACTAAGGCTGAAAATAAACTTGCATTTTTTGAGCCATAGCCTAGTGATTATTTGAAAACCCTTTTCACAGTCATGCAAGAGATTCTAGAGATGCATTGCTCAGCCTGTCTTGGATAGATGGGGTCAAGGAAATCAAGATACCAATGATGTCTGCAGATGTCTAGATAATAAAACAAAGTGGGAACCAGCAGCCAGTGAATTAGAGCGGACACAAGCAGAAAAATAGTTATAGGGATATTTACCATAAAACCAAACTGTATGACTTAGGAAGACTTAAATCAACTTGTGTTTGTCTGGTAAGGTGGCCAAGAGAGCTCAATGCGCTGCAAACTTAAGAAAACACATGCAAACGGAAAAAAAACACATTAAGGAAACATCTTCCTCAGTTTGACAACACAGGCGCTGCAAATTCTCACACCGGAATAGAAATGTTTCAGGGGGACCTCAAAAAGTGACGAACCCATCTGAGAGTAACTCTAGCTAACATATCATTGAAATAAAATAATAACACATCATTAAAAAAGAATAAATAAACGTCCACAGTTAAGGTTAGAATATAATGACGGTAATTACATTTTGGGGTCAACTGTTAATATAGGCTCATTAATTACCTGAAAGAATATCACAATGACTTACACTTTGCTTCAGCTTTAATCAAAGTAAGAAGGAAGAAAAAACAATTTTCAAGGACACAGACAGTGAAGAATGAAACAAAGTACATTCAATTATCTTGTCCAATCATTGTTTAGAGCCTGTTTATTGACTTCATATAATAAAATAGCCAAATTAAAAAATGCCTCCACCGTTACTGAAATGACTTTTTTGTATAAACTTCCACCAAATATTTCTCCCTGACCTATGTCTCTCGCAGCTATGCAGACATGGGGAATGATGGAGAATTTGGCTACTGGCATTGAGGTCCAGTGCTCGTTTACTGGGTGACGGAGCCGTCAGTAGCGCCGCATTCCCTCTGCGCCTCACACAGGCTGATTGAACCGAATCACTGGTGAGGAAAAGTCAACAGCCCTTCTCCATCAGTGTCACCTCAATGAAACACAGCTATAAATAAGCACAGGGACAGCAGACAGTGTGCTGGCAAACTGTTTTATGGGGGAGTAAACTCCATTATGGCTCTACGGGACATCCATACTCTCTGGCTTCATTCCAAGCATGCGTCTACTCCATTAATGAAACTGCAGGTGACTCTGGTGCAGGATCAGGGAGGGAAAGCTTAGGCTGAGAGATCACTATACAGTACTCGACCCGACTGGAAGGGCATTGCTGTAGAAGTTTAAGATTTTAAGTCAACTTTCACTTTCAGTGAGCCGTTAAACTATGTGAGTTGAGAACTTGAGAACCAGAAAAAATGGTTTAATTAATATAAAAAAAAATAAAAAACAGGATTCCTTATAAATGATGAGTGAGAAAAAAAATTCATTCATACTACTTTACTATTTTATTCTATTTATTTGACTTAATATTCAATAACAAATTCAATATCTAATTCTCACTGTTTAATTAAACTTATCCAATTTACTATACAATATGCTAACATTAAAAAGAAAAACTGATCAAAACAGCCGCAAAATCAGATTTTTCTGAAAGCATCATTAAATGACAACCTTAAGCACTTTAACATTCACAGATCAACATTTAGTATGCAGAGAGGTTGGCCAATCATAAAAAGGCCTTAAAAGTAAAGTAGCAAACAGGGTCTGGAAGTAAAAGAAACATACTGTAAGTTTCAAAAGTGGAGATTATGGCCTTCTGAAGTCATTAAATGCTCAACACAAAAAACATTAAACAGCATTTACAGAGTTATATCATGAAGAATCAAAGCTCCCTTGATCTTTTTGAGTTAGAGTTCATTGTACCATGAAGAAATAATTTAACTTTCAAAACTCAAAACTTTCTCCTCTGTAAAAAAAGACATTTGAAAGCAAGCTGTTAAAATGCCTCGCTCAGTCAATACATTTCAAGTCATAGTTAAACAATAACCATGTTACAATTACAAAGAGGTCTTTATGGGAAATGGAAAAATCTACATATATTATATCAAACAGTAAATCTGCTATCTCATTTTAGAGTATGGCCTATTTAAATCTACATGTGAGAAGGTGGGAAATGGTCATAAAAATCTAAAGAAGGACTTACTAACTGAAAGATAAATATAAATGAAGATGAATGTTATGATCCCTACTTTGTATAAACATCCTTTGAGGTCAAACACTAACCAAACAATCCTGCTTTAGAATAAATCTAATGTGTAGCTCAGCGGAGGAAATGACGGAGAGTCAGGAGGTAAATAAGACACAGCATTGCCTGTGACCGGTCTGGAGTGCTTACGCAAGCATATATCTCTTGAAAACAGAGGAAAATGAGTGGTTTAGAATAAAACATGCACAGAAAAGGATGAAAGGACGGAAGAAGATATTAAAATGAGAGCATGCCAGTGAGCGAGCGCAGGTGCAGCACTGTTGGGGTAATGCATCACAATCAATATCGATCAAGACGCGGAAATCAGACATCTAAACTAACCAATGACAGGAATTCTGGAAATGAAGACATTATTTTTCAATTTGCCACTTTTACATTAAAATGGAAATGATGAGAAACCCATCCAGTTTCTTAGAAACACAATAGCACACTATTTCAAAGAGCAGAACAGAGATATCATGGAATGTTCACCAAAAAAAAGATCATTTGCTGAAAATGTACCGTATTCAGATTTGGAGAAATTTAGCATTATCACTAGCTCACCAATAGATCCTCTGCAGTGAATGGGTGCCGTCAGAATGAAGGTCCGAACAGCTGCTAAAAACACCACAATAATCTACAACTAATTCACAAGACTCCAGTTCATCAATTAACATCGTATGAAATTTGATTTGCATGTTTAGAATAAACAAACCCATCATGCAGAAATTTTTTACTTCAATTCATTATATTGCATTCTCAAGTCAAAATATTGTCTCGTCTGAATCCATTGAGTTTAAATGCGAAAACAGTTCAAAAAAGTTCTACTCATTTACATCTTGGAAGGCCAGAGGGTGAGTCAAATAGAAATTTTTGGGTGAACTATTCCTTTAATGTCAATACTTATGATGTATTATTCACCTTTGTTCATTAGTAAGCACTAGCAATAATGAAAAGAGTAGGGCATACAATAATGATGGAATGAATAATGATGCTTTGTACAAGCACAACTAAAAATAAACAGCTTTGAATCATAACACTGTGAAATTATGAATAAAATAATGAGATTTTAAAAAGTACAACAACAACTAAAATAAAAGTCTGAAACTCAGCTCCACAATGTTAACGTGAATACAGATACATTCATTAGTGAGAAACTCAAACGTTAAGAAAAATAGAACCAGGTTTATACTGTGGTATACATGTGGTCATCCCAAAACTATAACCCATGTGATATTCATGAGAGCGCAGTATCGCTTGCTTGTTAGTGGCTGTGAGAGAATCATCCCGCTTTGGCCAGCAGGCGTGTTTAGGCTGTGGACCCCTGGAGCCGCTCCATCCACTAAACAAATACTTTGTTGGTTTCCGACAGCACAGTTTGTTCGGGCAGTTTTGGTGTGCAAGTTCTCGTTTGTTATAAAGAAATCCACACAACTTAAAGAGAATCAAGACAACATGTGTCCCTCAGAGTTATCTGATGTGCTCTTCCTGCCCAGGGGGTTTGTATTTCAACTTATTTTTTTCTGTTGCATAATAATACCCAATATTTTTTTTTTTATCGCGTATTGCATGTGGAGAAATGTGAAGTCATTTGCACCAGCATGACATTTCTCCCCTTTTTTAGTTTAATAATTCATGGTTTTCCACTCAGAACTACATCAGCCATCATTATCTGTATATATACACACAGAGATACTATAACTATACAGATACTATATACTATATATAATAATATAATAATTATTATTAGCTAAAACTAATTATGAACACCTAAACATTCCCTAAATAATACTGTGCTTGCAGTAATAAAACCATAAAAATTCTAATTATCCATTTAAGCTGCAGTACATTTGTGGGATCTGTGCTTTTGTCTGTTTAGCATAACATTATCAAGTAAAATGTATACAATGACAAATTCTCAACAGACTGTACTCTAACGCACTTAGCTGAACTTAGTTACACATACATTATACATAAAGTAAAAGACACTGAAATAGACAGAGACACATGAAAGACATAAAAACTACCACATGAGGTGATATATGCAAAGCTGCTGCAAAAGCTGTGGATCTCCCCGCTTCAGTCCTGCAGGTCAAACATTTGTGTCTAGAAATGTCCGTTTGATTATGAGCAAATGCATCTGCACCTGTGGCCATTTTTATGAAGCATCTGATGTCTGCTATATCTAGCATTTAAACCGATCTCTGTCATAAAAAGCTTCGGTTTAGCCCTTTGGCTTCATGAGTTATAACGTGCAAATACAGCTCTGCTCTCCCCAGATGCTCTGGCATGCCATAAAGGCTTTGTATACAGTATATATTACATGCATACCTTCTTACAGCTCCGATCTTCAAATCAAATCAGATATGTGTGTAAACTGGATACTTTTTCATCATGCACGCTAAATATTTCAACATCACATCAAACACTCCATACTGCTCGTTCTGTGTTTCCAAACTCAGATAAATCTTTAGCAAGCTGCTGTTTGATAGAGCAGACTCTGTTAGGGCTAATTTCAGTTTGCCCAGTGCTAATTAGTGGACATTAGGGGTGCAACGGTTCGTGTATCGTGTACCGTACGGTTCATGGTCATTTTCCAAATCATAGCGATCATCCCTATCCCCTTGTTAGTGGGAACTTG
>JAUMHQ010000069.1:16925133-16945697 GCA_032361165.1 Enteromius paludinosus
AGATAGATAGATAGATAGATAGATAGATAGATAGATAGATAGATAGATAGATAGATAGATAGATAGATAGATTTTCTTGAATTTAAGGAAGAATCAATCAGTGCCAGTCATAGGATTCAGTGTGTGCTCACCTCACCACACACTCTCTCCACCTGCGGTCGGTTAACAGGCTGTACATTACACACATCAGTGACCAGAGCTCATCCACCTGTCGGTTTCCTCCAGCCCTGGCAGAACACCTGTCATCCATGGAATTAGCATCAAGCTACGGCTGTTTAAGATGGAGGTCACAAAGGCAGACTCCACTGGCAGGACGCCCAGCTGCCCTTCCAAAGCCCTCTGAAAGCTTCTTTCCAGGAGCTGATTTTGTTTTCCTCGGCATTGCGTTCCTGCATTGATCCAGACCCTCGTCCGAATAGCTAAAGATCTCAGACACCGCTCTCGGGGCCAATAAGAGTGAATATGCTTGTAAAGACATTTACAGACACTCAAACTGTAACACATGCCATAAACTCAATGAGCCTGCCATCAAACTTCAGTTTATGTATTTTCCTGGCTGTAAATCCTAATTCAGATTATGGACTGATGTTTAAATCCATCCATCCATCCATGATATCTGTCATATAATAACATAATAAAAAAACTATTAAACAATATTTTAAATAATATATATATATATATATATGCATACACATTAAGCATTAAAAAAACACTTTAATCATGCAAATACATATATAAAATCGTTTTTTTTTTTTTTTAAGTTACATTTTGTGCGTTTTTTTTTGTGTGAAAAAAAAAGGATTCTTCTGCTCACAAAAGGACGCATTTATTTGATAATCAGTAATATTGTGCAATATTTTTTACAATTCAAAATAGCTGTTTCCTATCAAAAAATATAGAAAAAATTAATTTATTCCTGTCATGCAAAACTGAGTCCTTGGCAGCATTAATCAAGCGAAATAATTCTAATGTGCTGATTTGGAAATAATATTTCTAAATATTATTGGTGTTGAAAACAGTTAATCAAAACAAAAAGCAACAACAAAAAAGATTTGAAATACACATTTTCTGTAACAATGTAAAAGTTACATTTGATCAGTCTTATTAAAAATATATATTTGAGTAATTGAATTGACCATAAAAGAAAAAAAAAATTCCTCTGTATCCAAATACAACATTAAATCCATTAAATTCAGTAACAAACATTCAGCCTACTCTTCGGTCTCATTCAAAGCTCTATTTTCTGTAGATTATTTATGGAATGCCAAATATACAATAGAAACAATCAGAAAATGTTGCAAGCCAGATTCAAACTGAAATCGGCCACTTGCGTGTCACTGCTCAATGTGTTTAAGCAACTGCTAGTCTTAATTGCCAAGAACTATTAATTTACTGGCATTTTATGGACGTGAAAGTTACTTTACATAATAATTTGCATAAATGCTATAAAATCATATACATTTTTCTAAATGAACTGGTATCGGTGTAAGAATCACTGGACCAAGCATGTTCTGTAATGTAAAACTGGATGCACTCGTTTAATCTCACATACATCAATTTGTGACAATCTCGGCCCAACACAGAGGACATAAATCATGCCTGACTGACATTGCCTTCTGAGCTCCTACATAAATATGGAAGCCAATCTTTGGAAAGCTTCCTTATCAGTTGTAAAATGACAACAAGTGTTTATGCGTTGAGCGTGTTTTGATGTTTTGAGCAAAACGTTTCATTGCCTGACGTGAGAACACAAACAGAGCTTCAGGTGAGATTAGTTTAATCAAAAGCAATTCGCAACCCTGTCGTCATGTCCCACGTACTGCTTATGTCTACAGGACTGCAGAGACACAGTGCTTTATCTGAGCCGAACGATGGAAAACACACAAACTCAAGAACGGGCTGGATTTCGCTATGAAATGTGTCGTTTTGAGCATCAGTCACAGTAGCTGGGCTTTTTGTTGTTCTTCTTTTCTCTCCTCTCACATCTCATCATATTTCTCCATTTCTGCCTTCTTGTGAGTGGAGGTGTGAGATGTGTGGGTTAATGTAGGTTTATGATGGCTTGCTCTTGATTTTGACGTGACAATAGCTCAGCGTTAAGAGCTGAAGAGCATTTTTCTGCTCTGTGCTCAAGACAGCCCTGTGCTGTTTTTCAGAAAGACATGTTTAACCACAGAGAGTTTTGTGCTCCACAACTTTTAAAGGAGCTTATTCAGTGTTTTACATCACAATTTTAGACGCTCTTAATAATTACACCATATATCCAGCTTATGTTTTCATTTTTCCCTCACTTAATTTGTGTCTATATTTCATTTTCTGATGATAACGTGACAAAAAAATTATTGGATGGAAGAACGGACAGATTAAAAAAAATATAGAAATTGAATACATGTTCAAAAAAGAGGTCAGAGTTTATGTGAATTGCAATAATTTGTTATAGGTCTGACCAAACAAATCCCAGCATCACTTAACTGAACACGAGCAATACAACTAAACTAATTCCTACAGTTTTTGGTTATTTCTGAAAGACTCTGACAAAAACCAAGTAAATATAAAATTGTAAATGTGATGACTGCCGAGTAGAGCCAATGTGTGATGGTGTGTGTTTTGAAAGGCATCAACATATGGGGCTTTGTGGGAGAAAGTAATTAAATTTGATCTAATCCCTCATCCTCCTCCGTAAGATGCCAATATAGCAGCGATGAATTCAGAGGCTGAACGTGCGTCACGGCAGGAGGATGGAGCAGCTCGATTCTGGCCGCTTCCATGCCGAGGTACGAAGAAGTGACTGACACATGAAGGATTATGATCAGGCCTGGAGGCAGCCATGTGTCAGCTCTATTGATCCCACAGCCGGCTCGAGTCAATGACCATGTGATTATCATCAAGCATGTCGACACCTCTCACACGCACGGCATTAAGCTCTCCTGCCAGTACAGGGGCTTCCTCTTCCTATTGACTCATTTCACATTGAGATGTCAGAATACCTACAGTCTCCATCTGCCGCTCCAGAGAAACTGGAGGGGATTTCATTTGAGGCGGAAATATCCCATGTGTACAAACATATGCACAGCAATAGGTCGAAGGCTACTGTAGCTAGTCATCTTTCCAAGAAAAGCTCACATTTTACCGGCTTCTAAACACTAGCACTTATATATTTATTCGCTTAGCCTCAGACTTTAACCAGAGCTAACTAGTTATTTTTCCACAATGTGCCTTTCACATAACAGTCACTGCACTATACAACTAGATCTGATAATAATAATAATCATGGAAAAATCTCAAATAAGGTCTAGCAGCTTCACATGAAATTCAAAAATGGAACTGCTTTGACCTTGATAATTTGCTTGGTTGCTTAAAGTATATATAATTTAATTCAATCAAGGCTGTTAAATTAGCTAAATTAGAGTATTAACTATTAACTTTTTTTTAAATGTGACCGTAGAGCACAAAAGCCTTCATAAGTAGCAGAGGTAAAATTGTAGCAATAGCCAAAAATACATTGCATGGGTCAAAAATATAAGTTTTGTGGTCAGGGTCACAAATGTACTGTTAAATAATAAATGGTAAAATAAATATTTTTGTTCAACAAGACATTTACATTGTTTATTTGTATGCATTGAATGACAATAAGAAATGTTTGTTTAACTAAAAAATAGCACATTCGAATGATTTGTGAAGGAGTAATGGCTGCTTAAAAAGTAATAATAACGTTAAAAATATATATATTAAAATAGAAAACATAGAATAAATAGGAAAAAGTAGAAAGTTGTTTAAATGTGATAACACTTCATAATATTACTTCATCAAATAAATGCAGTAAATGCAATGTTATGGATGTTAATTTTATTACTAACTTCATTCAACCCAAGACCTAATATTATTGTTATCTTCAGTTTTCTCAAATCTTGTACAAGTAATATCACATTATTACATTATTTACAGTATTTACATTGAGTACTTGTATTTTATCTTTATTAATCGTATACACAATCACCACTAAACATTCATATGCATATGTCAATGCACTTGTCATTTTTTGCTTTCAGGATGAAATATTTATAGAGATACATGCGTTATTGCAATCTCTCAATGCCAAATTCAAATGTGGAAAGATGCCTCATTTTGTTGTCAACATCAGCTCATACACCAGCGATTATACGTTTAAAATTCTAAGAGGATAACCTGTCCTCTGACAAAACTTGAAACGCCAAACATTCGGTCTCATCAAATGGAGCCGCCATTAAAAGTAATTATCTCATATTGATGACGTGTAAGTGCAGGCAATGTCAGTTTGACATGGTTTCTGTGTGATTTGGGTTGCCACTAAAACTGCTTTTACACAATCTCAGCATTATTCATAAGACATGATAGAACTCTAAACAATGTTCCCTCAGGTTGAGCGTGCCATGGCGGTGCACTTGTGCCCGCGCGGTGCTGCTTCCTGGTGGGATCAGCCCCGGCTCCCGTCCAAGGTGTGTAAGCTTTTATCTGCTATGGCGGGCAGAGCTTACTACACCGCTGGACAGGCTGCCACCGCCTTGCATGCGATGGCAACGCTGCAGGTCTACCAGGCCAAGGTGTTAAAAGAGCTGCACGAGCGTGGTCCTAATCAAGGGGCAATGCGGGAACTTCACGGCAGTGAAGAAGCAGACTGAGGCGATGTCCCACATCCTGCCTCAGCATGCCAGCCGGTCCCCGAGGGCACAGCCTCCACCTGCTCGTCGGCAAGGGCAACCCCCCGCGGCATCCAGCCCATCTGCTCTGACCCCCGCCGAGGCACACGATGCCGGACTGGTGGACCACAGAAGAGGTCGTTGAGTTGACCGCGGGCGAGGGGCGCCGCCTGCTCAAATACCGGCCAAGAACACCTGGAGGGGCGGGAAGCATTCCTGAGTCAGGCAGCTTGGAGGTGATGCTCTTCGGGTTATGTCAATAACCATCTCCGTCCCAACTCCTGGAGGAGGGCTGGGAGCTTCTGTGCACTCAGCTGCCGTCGGCCTATGGGTGGGTTACCCTCCTGGATTTATGAGTGTGAACCGACCCTTCCGGAGTGAAGCTGCCGTTCAAAACTGCTCACTCTGAAGCGCATGTAAAGAATTGTATATACATGCTTCCAGAGCCAGGTTGGGTTCGCAGCCATGACCTGAGGACACATACTGTCATGTCTCGATTTTGTCTCAGCGTCAAACCCCTTTCGATAAGCTGGTTTGTGTTTGAGGGTCGAGTTCATCAGTACATTTCCCTTGGCTGTCACTCTCACTAGATGCTCTCTCCCCGCTGAGGCGGCAGAGGGGTATTTTCATCCACCGTCTCTCTCTGCGACTGGCTGATAATAGCTTACACGCAGGTCTGTCATGCATGCACAGGGACTTTGTGCTTTGGCACCAAACAGCCATCAGGGTCTTCAGGTCTAGCCGAGTTAGAGTAAACTCTTCAAAAAACAAAAAGGAGAGGATCTCTTTTCTCGGTCGGAGCAGGACTCGTTCGCAATCGCTGCCCCTCTCGAGTGAGCGCAAGCCACGCTGAACTACCTGGATACGTCCGACACTAATTGGCGGTTCCTCTCAGAGACCTTTTAAAAAAAGGGAGAGGCTCCTGGGGCATATGACAAGCACTGTTGCGTTACGCAATGGGCTTTTTACATATGAAACCGCTTCAGCGCTGGTTACACGAACGGGTCCCGAGATGGACAGCACCGCGCACACTTCAGACTGGCATTTCCCGCAGTGTCAACGCCTTTTCAGCCGTAGTCTAGGAAGGAAAGATGACACGGCTTGGGTGCTGTATCGGGCAAGCAGCTAGGCATCCAGCTGCTTTGGCATTTTATATTGCCTCGAGTTGTTAGTTACCTTCTCCAACTGTCCGAGCAGACAATACAGCGGTTATTGCGTACTACAAATACTGCGCTCCCGCTGTATGGCTCAACTCGCCCGCCATCTGCTCCTGTTGAGTCACAAACGGCTGAAATCGCTGCACGCTGTTCACATTCCAGGGTTTCTTAACCGTGCAGCTGTAGAAAAAACAGCCTTTACGGCCACCCACCTGGAGAATGGCAGCTCCACCCCCAGGTAGCCCAGCTGATATGGAGCACGGGCGGGGCCAAGAAAATCTCTTTGCATGGGCTGATTGCCCATTGCTGGTGTTTTCCCTCCATGAGTCCAAAGGATCGATCGGCAGGCAACCCACTCAAAGCTGGCCTCCGGGGCTTTAAATACTCCGGGGCTTATATTTAAAAATATAAGATCTTGCTGGTAGCAGTACGCTTCTCGCGGCACCCCATCCCTGCAAAATCCCCCGAAGGTATAAACATGACTAAATAATAAAAAAAAATCTATGATTTATTGGTAGTAGGCCTATAATACAATTATAATACAATATAATTATAATACTAATATTTGTGAATTTTCCTTATTTTTCTGGCAATTTATTTTTTTGTTTCTGCCACAAAATGGAAAAAAGTGACTTTTGTTCCCGAAATTGTTTATATCCATATCTTGTTGCTGTGTACAGTATATATATAGTTGTTTTATTATTTATATCTACAATGCCATATCAAAGTTTTACAGTGTAGAAATGTAGATTTGCAAATGAAAAGAAAAGAAAACCATTTATGTGTGAGATATGACATAGTTTGTGAACACCATCTTTCTAAACAGAACGAACCCTGCGCTCATGTGCCATTAAAGCAAAGATAACACATTAAAACACACTGACAACCCAGCATGCACTTACACATTTCACAATCCGAGTATCTGACATTTGTGTGCTGTGAGAGAAACTGCACAGGCCTGCTGGCTAAAGGAGAAGCACACATTAAGAATTGCTCTGCGATAGGCCGTGATTAGCTGTCAAACTGCAAGAAAGATGAGAATGGAGTGAGAGAGAAACGAGGGACTGTGCTCATTGTTGGTGGTTTTATCTGGTCCCGGCAGCTCCCGCTCATGTGATTAACGCAGAGCTCTAGTGCACCGTCACCCTTACCACTGACACGTGTTCAGTCCACTGATAGTACTGTAAAATACCAGGCATGATACTTCAATTAAAAGAAGAATAGTAAGAAAAAGGTATAGAGCCCCGCAGACACACTTCATAAAACAGTACAAATAGATAAAAGTGAAGGCGTGTATAAAGGCGGTAAAATTATGCCATTGAGTTCTGATGGGTGGCAGTTCAAATTTGTCTCACAAGCCAGTTTCACAACCATTTCTGCACATAATTATCTACCCTATCTTTCGCAATCATTATAAATATAAGTGAAAATAATAATAATAATAATAATAAAAATAAATATATATTTATACATATACAGTAAGGTCAATAAGTATTTAATCATCCTGTGATTTTGCAAGTTCTCTTACTTAGAAATCATGGAGGGGTCTACAATTTTCAGCTTAGGTGCATTTTCACTGTGAGAGACAGAATCTAAAAAGAAAAATCCAGAAATAAAATTGTATGATTTTTTAACAATTTCTTTGCGAATTACTGTGTCAAATCAGTATTTGATCACTTGCTTGTCAGCCAGATTTCTGACCCTCAAAGACCAGTTTTTTTGCTTTTAAATAGTCCAGCTGCACTCTGCTCATGATTCTAAATTAGTAGCACCTGTTTGTAGCACCCCACAATCAGCCAAAGTCTAATGTCGAGTTCAGACCGCATGGTTTTCAACATAGTCGGGTCACAGATCTTTTCACACTGCATGACTATCTGGGGTATCATTTAGTCGCTGCTGTGTTCACACTGCATGATAGATCGACGACAGGGGGTTTCACACTGCATGACTTTACAACAGGAAGAATCGCCGGCAACTTTATCTCACTGCCAGACACACTTGAGAATTGACATGGAAAAAATGTGAGGTCACGTGTGCAAGTTCTCATGTGAGACTTATTATTTAAAATAATAGCAAGCAAAAGGAGCTTGTCATACAAATTGCATGTGCGCTCATTTGCAAAGAAAAGAAGATTATGGAGGACAATAATTACATTCTTTACCTCCGTAACTCCTCCCCCAACATTCCGCTGTCCTGGATGTTGCTCTCTCTTCGGCTGTAGGTAATGGCCGATGTTATTCAGTCAAAACATGTTTCACACGGCATGATTTTGAATCGCCGACAGGTCCAGATATTTAGCATGCCAAATATCTCACGGGTGCCGGCGACACATCAGCGATTCTCTCAGATCCCATCTTTGATAGTTCACACTGTGCTTGTCACTCTTGTGAACGAGCACCGATTTGCCTGTGATTTCTCAAAACCTGTCGGCGAGTGAAAATCGGGGCTAAAATTGTGCAGTCTGAACTCTGCATAAGTAGCAACATGGGCAAAACCAAAGAGCTGTCAAAAGACACAAGAGACAAAATTGAAAAAGAACAACTGTTGGAGCAATTGTCCGAAAATGGAAGAGGATAATGATGTCCCTCAGACTGGGTCCCCACGGAAGATCTCTCCTCGTGGGGTATCAATGATGCTAAGAATGGTGAAGAATCAGCCCAGAACACCATGAGAGGAGCTGGTCAGTGCTGTGAAGAGAGCTGGGACCATCGTTTCCAAGGCTGCTATCAGTAATACACTAAGACATCATGGTTCAAAATCTTGCATCGCATGGAAGGTTCTCCTGCTAAAGTCAGCCCATGTCCAGGCCCGCCTGAAGTTTGCCTGGGACCATCTGGATGATCCAGAGGAGTTATGGGAGAAAGTCCTGTGATCAGATGAGACCAAAGTAGAACTTTTCGGTCTTAACTATAATAATACCATAACTACAGTGAAGCATGGGGCTGGAAGCATCATGCTCTGGGGGTGTTTTTCTGCACAGGGGACAGGACGACTGCACTGTATTAAGGAGAGGATGAACAGGGCCATGTATTGTGACATATTGGGAAAAAAACCTCCTTCCCTCATTCAGAGCGTTAAAGATGGGTCGTGGCTGGGTCTTCCAACATGACAATGACCAAAGCACATAGCTAGGAAAACCAAGGAGTGGCTCCGTAAGAAGCATATCAAGGTTCTGGCCCAGCCAGTCTCCAGACCTAAATCCAATTGAAAATCTTTGGAGGGAGCTGAAACTCTGTGTTGCTCAGTGACAGCCACGAATCCTGACAGATCTAGAGAAGATCTGTCTGGAGGAGTGGGCCAAAATTCCTCCTGCAGTGTGATAAAATTATTTACCTAGACCTAGTCAATAATTGGTCACAAAACTTAAGGACCGAAGGATTATTAATATGGTATTGAATATAAATAAAAACGTATGAATAAAATATCTGTTCTTTGCTGTTCAGCCAAATTAATGAAAATAAAAGATAAAAAGGGCCCTTTTCTTACAGTAACGTTACATTATTTTTCACCATGCATCCCTGGAATACGTCCCATAAAATCCACTTATTATACCAGTTTAAGATAAATCTAAAGGTTAAAACCAAATCTGAAATACAAGATTTGAAATTATTTTTTAAGAAAATAACATGGATAACACAAGCACAATAAAGATAAACTTAACTAAAGAAGCACAGGCTTTCTAGTATTTCTGGGCTCCTGAGAGGAAAAACAATAGGCATTTAGCATATATTTGATTGAGTGTATTATTATTAAGTTAGGTTTGTGTTCCCAGGAAACTGCCGGCATGTCTTTAGTGAAATTACATGCTGTGAGAAGTAGCAGAAGGAGATTGAGCCTCATAGTTCTGCCTCTTTCACCATGCACTTGGCATTCAAAAGTGTCCCTAAAGAGCCGTGAGAACAAAGAGGAGGCTAGAAGAGAGAGACTCAAACTTGCTTCATTTTATCTTCGATTATTTCATAATGTCACATAAAGCTTTTTGCTTCCATTTTACCCTAATTTGATTATAATTCATATCCATGTAATTAAAACCATCACAGGCTTGCATTTGAGTTAGCGAACTGCATTACTAATAATCAATTTGAGGGTATTCTGAGGGCAAACTCATCTGTCTCTTTAAATGTTCCTGAAGGGCAACAGATTTACTAAATGACTTGTCAGCCAATACCATAGATCCACACGCCTACTAGACCATTGTGTCTCGGTCCTGGACTCAATTCCAGTTCACACAGGGTGAATACTGTAGGGTTAAATTAGGACACATAAAGGAATACTTTAGCCATATTGTGCCACAATTTACTCATCCTCATTTTGTTTTATAAAGCAACTTTAAGCTAAAATGTGCTTAAAATGTACTTACCTTCAGGTCATAGCCTATATGAGTTTGTTGCTTTATCAAAACAGTTTTAGAGAAATTAAACATTAAAACATTAAAACAACATTAAATCACTTGCTCAACAATGGATCCTCTGCAGTGGGTGCCGTCAGAGTCCAAACAACTGATAAAAACATCACGAAAATCCAGTGCTTTTCAAACCAGACACAGCCAGTTCAGGTCTTGCAGTCTCTACTAACGAGCTCATGAGTTGAAACACTCCTATTGAGATATGCAAAATGTACAGGTCAGAGGTGCTTGTAGGACTGCAATTATACAAACAGTTCACACGGCTCCATCTTGCCAATTAAAGGAATAGTTCACCAAAAGAATGACAATTGTGGCATATTAAACTCACCCCCAAGCCAACGGTGTATATGACTTTCTTCTTTCAGGCAAACACTGTTTTTTTTTATCCTGGCTCTTCCAAGCTTGGTAATACTGATGGATAACCAGGATAAATAAATAAAAAAAATGCTAATTTTCTTTTTTGGCTGAACCAATACTTTAAACCTTCCGAACTTACATTTTCCCCAAAGAATCATGTGTAATATTGCCATTTCGACACATTTGGCATACTAGCAATGCACTATGCATACACATTAATACTAATATTGCATGCAAAAGAAACTTTGTGGATTGGATGTTGAAACTGTAATTACATTAATTTGTGACAAGACAAAGTAGAAAATGTATTGTAAAATGTAGCATTACCATAAAAAGTGCATCATAGCAAACATAAAATGTTACAAACTTTCTGTCTTCCTCCCTCTGAGATGTTTCACACAGGTGAAGATGTGAGCAAGGTACAATGCATTTTGCTGCCATTGCTAATGGAAAAAAAAAACCCCAGATTGTTCTGTACTTCACCATTCCTGTTTAGCAGAGCAGATATCCATCATTATGACAGCCCGCTGTATTTGACTCCGCTATAAAGCGGAAGGTTCATTTGCCCTGGTCAGAAGTTTGACTACCAAATCATTCATGTCTAGCACTTTAAAAAGTCAACAACGCCCGATGTCTCTCATCATTCATTCTGAAACGAAAACAGTTTATTTCCTGTTAGAGTAGAGCACACTCAGGAATCATGTTATTTATTTATTTTCACAGAAATGAATCAAGATTCTTCTAGTTCATTGATAAAGTGATCTGGTCGCTGTTTTATCCTGTATGAAGATAATTTAAATAATACTGTATGAATAATAATTTGAACAGTTAAAACATATAATTATAATAATAATAAAGAGAATTAAGGTTGTTAAAGGTGGGGAAAAAGTGCCCACACATTATTAATTTGAGTCAAAATTTTACTTACATTATGCATTTTTGACATATAATATTTTTTATAGATTTAATTAATTAATTTCAGTTAAATTTAAACCTATGCCAGTTATTTGTCAAAGTGTTTATGTTTTATATTTACCATTTATATTTGATTTCAGCTTCATTTAGATCAGTGCAATCATTTGATATAGTTTTAGTTAACAATGCTGCTGTACAAAAAAAGAAATACTAGAAACAATTTCTATCAAAATACAAATAATGTTTTTTTAACTTTGGCCTCTCAGAGTTTACAAAAGCAGAGGCCGATGTTTTGGTTGTAAAAGTTACGGTGCAATATATCCAGATGTCAGAGCCAGACCTGCTACATACAATGCGCTATGTGATGTTTCCACCCAATGCCTCCCTCGATTTATCTCTTTGACAGCCGATCCATACAGATAAATCACCTCGTAAGGTTTTTCTCTCTACACACTCCAACCTGCACTGTATCAAACGATTAGGAGCACACCAGCCTCTTCAGGGAGAGAAACAAAACCCTTCACTGCAGTAAACTTTCACATAGAGAGTTCTAGATATCGTTGGCCTCTCGTCTTATAGCTTCTCTTGTGACAATGAAAAGTGTTAATGCCTTTTCCAAATAGAAAACAGCTAACTGACCATAATGGCTCTTCAAAAATGTCCATTGCTGTTCCATTGGGAAAGAGCTTTGAGCAAACAATTGGCCATCATTCTGTGTCTGTCATCAATGCTCGCTTTAGTTGTCTTTTTTTGCTGGTGCACAATAATGGTTTGTCCATTTGTCTGTATGGGTCACATTTATTTTCCGCTTTGTCTGAAAGGGTGAACCGGTAACAAACCGAATGCAAACGCCTTTGAGAGGTTCACATGGGCCCGAAAGCTGCAGGTAAAATGACAGCTGGGCTGATCTTACACAGAAGCTGCTAGCTTTGAAAAGTAATCTTCTGAGTTGTCAGAATGTTGATATCTAACCCAGGAATGGAAGCCGTTGAATAAGTAAGTGATGCTGTTGTTTTGGAGAGGTTGCAGTATTTTGGTCCACGGATTGCAAGAATGATTGAGCTTTATCAGTCGAGGCCTTGGAAGAGCTCAAGTCTCACTGGTAAACATCATGGCTTTATTGTCACTTTCTTTCATTCTGACATTCTCATTCCTACACCAGGAATCAAGGTGCATGAGACAGGATGAATTTTTAACCAGCTGTCCTCTGTGAAATGTGCCCAGATGAATAAAACACGCAATGAAAAGACTTACCTGCAGATTGAGTGGCCTAAATAAACGCTTGATTGCCTGACAAAATATAAAGCCCCTGGAGAGATAAGGTTATGGACTGGACTGGAGAGACAAAGAAAAAGAATGATGAGTAACAATCGAGAAATCTGTCAATTTGGAGGGGGTTTTGTTTTTGGTAAAACATACTGACTTTGCAAGTTTTTGTCAACTTCTTCTACTAACCCTAAGCCTATACCCTAACAGTCTTCATGCAATATTTACACCATCTTTTTCTTTTGGTTTGTTATTGCATTTGGCAAATAAACCATGCATAAGCCACCTACTGGGCTGGAGTGTGAAGTAGGGATGTAAGAAAAAACAACAGTTACTTGTTAACCCTTAAATCCTACTTAAACAGACCTACTTTTCTTAAATATCTCATTAATGCATTCTATGATAGTTCAATCCATTATGCAGCAGTATTTTAAGTGTAAGATACTATACCAATTTCTCTTAATTAATCCGACACATATGCCCTTTCTCTTTCATAAGCAGTACAATATATTAGTACATGCTCTATATTTTCTGCTGAACCATAAATAATGCATCTCCCAGACTTATGTTCGGTCATTCTATAGGGAATAATTTAAAGCTGTCAGTCCAAGGCAGAGTCTGGTAATTACTGTGCCTTCTATTTTCCAAATTCCCTCTTCATCCCCACCTTGATCTTAAATATGAAGATAGGAACATCCTCTTCCCTCTTCATTCAAAGGTTTTCGGCATTTCTTCGTAACTGTGGTAACTTAGGCCTTATCTTAAATTTCACATTTGATCATTTCAGCACTTGCTTTGCCAGATGAACTTCCACATTCCCATTCGCTCCCACATGTGCTGGAGCCCAAAGGATTCCTAATTGATTTACTCTATGAATCTGAGCATAACACTGCATTCAGTGGCCGAGTACTATCATCTTCGGGGCAAACTAGGGCCTTTTGAGATGCCAAATCCTTCATTTTGAAAATAGCTGAGAGTTGAACGACAAAAAAAAAAGAGCGGTCAAGTTGGACAGTCTCAAAATTTCACAAATCCGTGTAAGCAAAAGTTTGTGCATTTGAGAAGTGATGCATGTTGTGCTTTACAAGAGGTCGAAAATACATAGAATTCTGTAGTTTATACATAGATCACACATGAGGTAATTTAGACCACAACATGAAGGGACTTGCATGTAGACAATCTTGTCTCTCCGTTACTCAAAAATCGCTGCTGTGTTCCCGTTGGTTCCTCATTAGATGGCCGTCGTTGCAGAAGTCACACTGTGCAAACCAAAATTATCACAGGTTGAGATTCACCACAAAAAAATAGACTAAAGTATGATGCTGAAAATGTAGCTTTACAATCACGGGAGTAAATTACATTTTAAATGTGGTTCCACGCGGTTTTAAACCTGAACATCTGGGTTTTGTTTTATATGTTCTGTTTTTCAAATGTCACTCTGAAAAACATTTTGTCTCTGACCCATGACTCTTGACACACACCTGAGGGTCCTTGTGTTCGGTTCACTTGAGCAGAAAATTCTGACATACAGTAGGTCAATCACGCTATTTGACGCAGGCAGAGAGACATCAAGAAATATTTTTATTAAATCATTTATTTTGTTCAATAAATATAATGTCATTAAATTATGTTAATATAAAAATATATTTTAAAATACAGAAAAAAGATATGAAGTATTAAAGGAGATCCAGAAATAATTGAATATATTTGCAGTAGTAACAATTATATTTTATTAAATGATTAATATCTTGTTTTTAAATATGATGGCTTCATATTTACTATATTTACTACAGACACCCAACATATTGAATAATATTTATCTGAATCTAACTATATCACGTAAACAAATGGAAAAGCCAGCCATCTATTAATTATCATGATATGACTGTGTGTGCTGGTTTATGTGGTTTATGAGGACACAAATTTGTATAATGACATGGGTATGACATAGGTATTACTATATGTTGGTGTTTTATGAGAACATTTTCAGTGTCCTCATTACAGTTTCCTGTAAGGGGTAGGTTTAGGTGTAGGGTAGGTGTAGGGCAATAGCACATACAGTTTGTACAGTATAAAAACCATTACGCCTAGAGTCCCCATAAACCACAAAAACCAACATGTGTGTGTGTATAGTATAATTTAAACATATGGCATTTAAACATTGATTTAGGATTTGGTAAACATATATTTTGGAAAAAAGCACCCTAACATACCTTTATTTCATACCATTACTTTAAATTGATCAATAAACAAAAATAACCAAATTATAGCCATGTTACATGGAGCTAGTTTCAGCACCGCAAATGTTGAGAATTTCAAGCTGTCCTGGTCATCAGAATGTTTCTGAAGGGTAAAATACATGTGAAACGCTCAGAGATGCTGATTACTGAAGATAAAAAATGACAGTTCTTACCCTTTCCTTCCTGCAGCCAAATAGCCAATAATGTCCCCTTAAGCACAGGTTGCCAGGACAAAAAAAGACCTATTTGATCGTTGCCTGTTGTGCTAGAAAAATTCTCAGCATGGCCTAGAAATAAAAATCATGCACAAAGTGACTCGTCCACACATTTAAATGTTGAGTAAACTTTGCTTGAACTTCAACACAAAAGTTGACTCAACTCTGCATGCTAGAGGATCCATTTTATTTGATATATTTACTCACAGGATCAGGTTTGGATGCGTGGATGAAGGCATAGAATCTCTGAAGCTGTAGAAAGAAAAACTCATGGGTCAGACACTGAGCTAGTATAGAAATATGTATGGCTGTATCTGTTAATACAACTGCATGAGACCAGATCTGATCAAAAATCAATCTTTTTATGGGTTTCAAAGGGACGGTGCTATTCTTGTGAGAAGCTCAGACGGTCTGGTAGCCCAAATAGAAGAGCAAGAAAACAAACATAAAAGCACTCTTTAGCTCTCAAAACCTCCTTCTCAGATTAGTTTTTCAACAGAATTATTTTTCAACAGTGGATTGACCTGGTAATTTTATGTCACCATATAATTTGCATGATTTTAAAGTTAACTTAAAATTACACCTTTTAATATGGTGTATTTGCTTTCAAAAATACGATATTTAGCATAGCTGTTGACACATTTACTGTATGTAAAATATATATTTGACCAGATGCCTACTAACTTTCTAGAATTTGGAACAGAGAGAATTAATTTAAATTACATTTGTGTGATTTTTTTATACTCTAGATAGAAATCTGTGCAAGGTCTGAGCATGGTTCATTTAATTCACCCTCAACCAAGAGAAGTGAGAATGAGAGGAGTTAAAAAGTAACAGCCATTTCACATAAAAATTTGTTTTACTAGAAATAACATGCACTAATGAATCATTTAAAATAATGAGAAACATGCATTATGAAAGCAAACAGACTCTATTTTAATTTCATGATGACCTTAAGAGGCATTCATGCTGGCACTGATTTGCAGTGACAAAGTCACCAGAAGACATTCATTTTCGAGAAAGCTGAACGATCATACTCTGAGATTCACTGGAGTAAAATGTGTGACAGCGGTCTTACCTATAAATACATTCATGGTGTCCTCAAGTTCTCCTGTCTCCTACTGTTTACTGTTATGGTTAGTCTAAATAAACCAAATTAAATTTTACCACAACAGTGATTCTTTCGAATCAAACTGAAGCAAATGCATCCTCACAGCTTGTGATATTACCATAAAACATACATTTTCGTAGCTTACAGCCATGCCTGGAAAGATATGAAACTGTTGAAGAACAAAGGCTGTTTAGACTTTAAAATCATGTCTGGTGCAAAGAGGAAAAAACAGAGAGATACACAGAGGAAGAGGCCTTTTCATGAGCTGAAGATTCAGAAATGCAGTGTACTTCTCCTGTCTGAAATGAAGCTCATCTGAAAGGCAGTGACACACAAAAAGAGATAGAATTCATCTGTGCTGTATGGGTTACAGCAGGTGTCCCACAGGTTTCCATGGCTGGCTTTCCTTTTGAAGGGTCTTTGACTTTTTTCCTCCATGGTCCATAATTGTTTGTGAAGGTTCTCCAAAAGAGAGCGAGAGAGAGCGAGCGAGAGAATACTTTTATTTAGCAAGGATTCGTTCAATTATTTGACTTGGTCCACATGGAATCACCCACGCTGAATAGGTAGTGAATGTTTAGCCACAAAATAAGAACAAGACTAAAACTAGACAGAGATGTTCCACATTTAATATAAATAACTTAATTCTTTAAAAGCGATGTGTTTAATTTTAATGCAAAAATACCTACTTTATTTTATGTATATTTTACTATAGTTTATTCCCATACGGTAGTTTTTGTGTGTGGGGGTATTACTGTGTTATTCTTTCAAGGTTTGTTAGCTTGTTAGGACATTAAGGTTGTTTTTCACAGGCATAGTTGTAGGTAGTTATTTGAGGAAGTTGTTTATTGGGGTATTAATAGTTTTGTTGATTTGATGTTCTGTGCTAAAATATCCAATAAAATAAATTTGAAATAATGAGTGCACCTTTAAAGTTATTCTTCAGTGTTTTTCATTTCCCTGTTCATTAGCTGCCTTTTGTGTATAAAATATCCCTCTCTGAATTACTTCAGGCACAAACTCTCAGATTTATACTCTATGAAATATATACGTATTATCTCTGGAGATAGATTAAGTACATTAATGGATTTTGTGAGTGCTCTTTTCCACACATAACTGAGCACCCAAATTAGGATGGTTATAAAACTCTCTCTCATGCTCTTATACGCACACACATATATCTGAAGTGTGACTAAGAACTGAAAATAAATTACGGCAAAAGTGGGAAAAAATATTATGTGAAACTATCTTGTCAAACAGGTGCTGAGAGCTCAGGGGAACTAAACTTTTAGTCAAATTATGACTTGTGTATATGACTTTATACTTCCATCTAGAGTAAAAAAAAACACAAAAAAAACACACTTACAACAAGATTCATAATATCAGATCTAGTCTCTGTTATGAAGCCTATAAAGATATTACGCGTATGGTCATATATATATATTTTTTTTAAAGTTATGCTCAGAGAAATGCTCAGGGGGGGGGGGATTCATCAAACTTCATCAACCGAAATGTTTTTCAGGGGGAAGGAAAAAAATATTGATAAAAAATATATTTGCTTAAATAATAAAATATTTTGAAATATATTTTTGGCCATGTTGCTGTCATGCAAAATCTGCCAAATCTGTCATGCAAGCCACAAACAAAGCCCAAGTGTTAATTATCCCCTATCTTTACAGTCTTCTCCAATGTCACTTCTGTCCTACCTTTCTGAACTCATGGAAACAAAGCATTGTCATGATATCCGGTTGATCTGACTCTCTTCATCCCATAATTAGCCTCCCCGGAGAGCGACGGCGACGGGCCGGCAGAGACAGATCATCTCAGCCCAGTATCTTCCAGCATTATGCAGAGGTGAGACGAGTTCGATCGGTTTCATCTGCTGTAATAGTGGGCTTTGGCCAGGGGAACTATCAGGAAAACAGCATCTCTGAAAGAAAGATCAGCAGAATGGAACGAGGGTTGTAGAAACAGCTCCACTGGGAGCTGTGTGACTCACTACCGCAAAGCTTCATTTTGTCCAACGCTCTTTTGATCATTTTAGCTTTATATTGGCTACACATCTATAGTGTATGTTGTCGCACTGCAATACAACCTGTTAAATATGGTAGAAGAACAGTTTCCATAATAATTCTTACATCATTTTATATTATTTTAATAGGCTCCCTTTAAATTTTCCCAGTTTTAGAAAGGTCCAAGAACAACAGCTATTCATCAAATCTAGTGCAATGTGAAGGAGAGGTTTGTGTGAAGGTAAAATAGAAGATTTTAGCATTGCTTTTCATATCCACAAGCAAATATACCATATTAAAATGCGTGTTTACGGAGCATGCATTTGCATTTCCTTCATTAAAATAAGCCAAAAAGACTATACATCCTTAACTAGACGTGCATTTAATTATCAGCATTCTAATTAATAATAAATGAAAGATTTAGCATCTCTTTAAATTGTTAGTCAAGCCTCAAATCTGGCCTCTGCAAAAGTATGTTTGAGCCAAGAATGTAAATGTTGGAGGATTTAAATATGCATGAAACTTTAATGAATTTACAACACATTAAACATTCTCTCAAACCCTTGAGTTGTTTCCCTCCTAAAGTCCAGTGTTTGCTTTTTCAGGCCAGGATTCACCTTGTTATACTGCTGTGAACTGCATCCCGGCAACCTAATTTAAATTTTTTAGCTTAAAATAGAAATACATAACTGTATGCAGTGCTAAGTACATTAATTACAAATTTACTGATTTCACATTACAGTAGATGGCAAAAAAGTATTGCTAGATACATAATTACATTACACATTTTAGATCATATAAAAATACTACTTTTTATTACTTTTAGATTATTTGTGTACACTGTACATTATAATTAAATAGTAAAATTTAAATTTTAAAACACTGCTCAAAAATAATAAAATAAAATAAATAAATAAAAAACAAATGTATTTTTATACCATTAAACAATGTCAGTGAACTGTGAACATGAAAATGTGTTATTAATTAATTACAATTAAATTACTTTTAAGATAAGTGTGTGACCTAACATGTTTGTCATACTGATTGAAAAAACAAATCACTTCCTTGTTAATAATCAAATAGAATAAGCATATTTGGTGTGCTGTCCGGGGAGAGTGCTGTCCAGAGAATTTGAGGTATAGCAGCCAAACATAGTGCGCCCCCCAAAAGGCGATTGAGATGGGTGCTGGACGATGGCTATCTAAATAAGGTATAAAAGTGTAAGAGTATTATAGGATGTGTAGTAGTGTGGAATTCGGCTAGGGGAATGCTGTCGAATAAAAGATGTACATAATGGGGAAAAAGGGGTGGGGTGGGGCGGGGTGGGGTGGGGTTCTCTTGCTGGAGCAGTCCATGCGGTGGGTGCAATGCTCCAGTTCGAGCTTCCCTACTGTTATGGCAAGAGGGGGAAAACAACCTTCTCTGGTGGGAGCCATCTTGGTGCAAGAGCTCCGACTTTCGAGGTCTGCTGCCCAAACATAGGTATGAGTGAGTGAGCGTCTCCTGCAGGAGTGGTCCATGCGGTGGGTACAATGATCCTGTTTGGGCTTTCCACTGAAACAGAAGCGTGAATGGATGACCGTTTCAAGTGGGAGTCGTCCACGCATTGGGCTTGTTGTGGTCTGCTTGCTGAGAAAGTGGGTGTGTTGAAACATCGAGCCATGCTCGGAGGAAGGGGGAAGCCGCTGCGGTGGCTGGTTCACTTGGTGGATGCGGAATAACATCAAGCCATACTCAGAAGGATGGAGAAGCCACTGTCATGGCGGGTTATCTTACTGGGACAGAGGAAGCAGAATGACATTGAGCCATGCTCGGAGGGAGGGGGAAGCAAACGTGGTGGCTCGTTATCTTGCTGGGGCGGAGGATGTAGAATGACGTTGAGCCATGCTTGGAGGGAGGGGGAAAAACTGCTGTGGTGGCGGGTTAGTTTTCTGAGATAGTGGGTGCGGTATAACGATGCGATGACAGGGTTGGATAGTGGGGCCACTGCGGTGACAGGTTAGATAGGGGTGCCGCCGTAACACACTAATACACATTTTTTTAATCAAATCCGTTCAAGGATTGTTAGGCTGCATTAATTAGATCAGCCAGAACCGGGAACACTCCCCTTAACACACGGTGTACTCGTTACACCGTAAAAAGAATGGCCTCTACACTAATATTAGTCTGTCTCTCTCTTATTCTGTTCCTCAGTCCGTATCCAGATCAGA
>JAUMHQ010000069.1:16945797-16972054 GCA_032361165.1 Enteromius paludinosus
AGCTTCGTGCCCTGGATGTGCATCCCACAAATCTCCATCAACTGCAAGATGCTATCCTATCAATATGGGCCAACATTCCTTTAGGTAAGTGTATACCCATATGTATATAGAGAAATAGAGAGAAAGAGAGAAACTGTATATACATATTTTATAATGTAATATAATCTAATTACAAGTACTTAATTTTTTTAATGTGATTACATAATTCATACATAATGTTACTACTTAGCACTGACTATATGTTAGTCAACATGAACCTAAATAGTATAATGCATATTTATTTATTTTTTAAACTATACGCAGTACTATTATTTAATTAAAAATACTTTTTCAGTTCATGTCAACTCTTCCCTCAAAGTAGATGTCAAATAGAGACACTTTTCAAAATCCTATCAATTCCTGCTGAGTAAAATAATGTCTCACTAAACATGCATTTTCATCACTGATTCATTAAGTTTAGTTTAGAAATACAGAACTAAAACGGGCTAATGCCATTTTAAGTTGACTTTAGAATTTCTAATAAATAATATATTTGAACCAGTATGATGCAAAAATCAGCCTCCGTGTGTTATTATTGCAGCATTCTGTACTTACAATGTTACAGTGTGAACCTTCTCCATTGAGGTCAATCAAACTAAATAATTGAAACTCATGTACTGTTCAAGAATATAAAACCACAACTCTCATACCAGCAAAATTAAATTAATAAGTCTATTGATTTTTTCTGCCTTGGGTTAAAGAGGTTCCAATGTTTCTTTTGTGATTTCTTTCCTTTAGAAAAATCTATTATGGTGAATCATTCGTTGAATAATATTATTCATTATTTGCAATGAGGTTAAGACATAAGAAATAAGCAAAAAACTTTTTGTTAATCCTTCTCAAAAACTGATAAAGTTTTAGAGAACTTCATAAATATTTAAGCTTTTTTTCCCAATTGCTTCCTTCCTGCCTTGCAAAAACATTTCTGCTATCAATTTATATGTAGAGTTTTGGAACAAAATGCAATTAGAAGGCAAGATTACAAAACTGTTGACGTTTGGCTTTCACAAAAGTTCCTGCATTAGTGATGATCTTGTGAAAAAAGTACAAATATATTTAGGATCATGTAGAGACACTTTTTTCTCAATTGTTATTCTCTTATAGTCACCAGGTCTCCAGAGAATGAACAGAGAAGAACCTCAATTGTCTCGCAAACACAAACTAAATTTAGACCTACCTGACTTTTAAATTAGATATGCTTTTATTTTCCTGGTACAGAAATAACCAATTAGCCACTGTATGATCTTTGCATCTGCCATAGTTTTAAACATCTCTGGTCAGACAACATGCCTGGAAAAAACAAACAAACAAGTTAAAAATAAGTTCAGAATAACTTTTAGTATTAATGTACTTGCTTGTTTAACCCCCCATGGTTTTGTGTTGCCATTTGGTTGCTTGCCCCAGTGGCTTTATTCAACTACCCTTTCCTCATACATTGATTTTCAGCCTTTATGATTGGAATATTTCACATATATGTTGCTATGTAGTTTTCAAAAAAAGTAATGTTAAGCTAATTGGATATTTTGTAAGTGAAGGTTTGTGATTTACGTTTGTCTCTTCTAGAACAAATCTTCTATTCAAGTACATTACAGTGAATAAGTAGTAATTTCTGCCTTCAAACTCTGAATGTCTTTCTCCATAAACTTTTCACACTTGCGTCAAATCCTCTCATTGTCAATGTAAGTGTGAACATTAGAGATCAGTTCATTTCTGATGATTTCTTCCCTTGACAATATGAAGTCATCACATGAAATGGTCTGTAAGGGAATAATAAGATTAAATATAACGAACAGCGCCAATCCTAATTTTCCAATTATCAAATCCCCCATTGATAACCATGTGGACAGAATCCCTATTACTGTGATGATAAGCTTAGTGAAAAACTATAATGAAAAATGTAATAAGGCAAATGGCCTTTGGAGCTGGAACTGAGCACTTTGACTTAAAGAGTCTAATAGATCACAGGCTGTTATTCATCTTATTGTACCAGCAGTTAACCCGGCTTGATCCTGCTCAAGACATGCAAAGCCATTCCTCAAAAACTACAAGTACTTTTATATCCCAAGAGTTGATTTTTATGAAAACTAAACAATTTCAACACTCACATTTTAATTTATTTGTGATACTTTTCAGACATTTTTCAGGTAATTTTATACTGTAAATATTACACCCTTCTTCCTGACTTTCTTTTTCTTTTTTTTATGAAAAAATAAAAAAAATAAAAAAGAGGAATTATTACAATGCTCAGTTATGAATACCTATCCTATCATTCAAAAAATAATAAAACAAATTGTAATCATTAATTTTGCATAATTTCCAATAAAGTTGTCATTTTTTCAAAAAAAAAAAAAAACCCTGAAATGTTCATAACGTAACGTTAGTAAATATATTGGTCATTTCGTTTCATATTGGGGTGAACTAAACCTTTAATGGCTTTCTCTTCGGTCTAGGCTGTGTATGAGTCAATCAGCTACTGTCACTAGCGTCCAAGAAAGCATTGTGCTCCTGTATTCCCATGTCAAAGGGAAAATGTATGGTTATGTCTTATCTCTGTACAGCAGCATTGCCCTCGTTTCTTAAAAGCGGAACCCGATTTTAGAATCTTATTGTAAGACAGCTTTGAGTCAAAAATGAAACCATTACTTCACTGAGCCTGCAAACTCAATGGAATCTGTGATGTCATGTGCTTTTCACTGCAGTACAAACCAATAGAATACAAATAAAATGTCTCCCATGTTCACATCAGCTACTGAATACAATAGCTCTTTTTCAAAACCTTTAACAAGCTTCCAACCTTCACAGCATTGTGAGTCAGTACAGTACAAGCTCCTGACATATCTAATTTTGTCCATCACGGAGAAACCATTTTTAGAAATAATACAATTCTTCCCCAAAACACTTTTTGGAAAATAATAGTCAGTCACAATACATTTTCTTGGACACATACAAGCACTAAATGATGAACCCATAAGTAGTAGTCACCTACCAACATCTGCTGTTCAACAAATCAAGGAAACGTCACACAAGGTAATCAATAACCTAAAGGTAATCTTGTGTGCTGAGCTGCTGACAGAAAGTAAACTTTCTGTGGTGAGAAGACAAACACAACAGATGAAAATAAAAGACATCTTTGATTAAACACATGCAACTTTTTATGCATGTTGCAACAGGTTTTAGGCCTTTAAAACAAACAAACAAAAAGTTTTAGTAGTTTATTTTTTATTTTTTTTTAGATAGCAACTATATGATGAGAGACTGCAGGATTTATAAAGTGTCTTACCACTTTTTGAATAATTCCTACACACATGCAAAAAATAGAATATTAATTTAATATTAAAATAAAAAATTATATATATATAAATGTACCTTTTTAAAATACTTTGATTTTATTACATTAACTATCCGGAGACTGTCGTTAAAAGTTAATGCTCTATCATGTTGGAAATATGCCCTACACCAAATCCAACCCTAAAACGACCCTAAAACTGATCTAAAAAGTAATTTATGCAACCATGTCATTTCAAATTCCTTTTATGTAGATTTGAACTTGTTTGTTGAACCGTAGTTAGGATTTTTAACCGGAGCTCCTCGCCTCTCAAGTAACTCTGCAGGCTACCAATCAAAGTTTTGAAGTGACATGGTATTCTTCAAGCACTTGTGCAAAAATAACATATATAATTAGGTGCCCCCAACCAAGTATGCCAGACTCGACAGCGGCAAGGAACCATGGAGAAAAAAAAAAACCTTGGGAGAAACCAGGCTTAGTTGGGGCCAGCTCTCCTCTGGCCGGACACCCAGCACTTAATTTCCAGTTAAATTTTAAGCACACTGTCAGATTTTGTAAACTTATAGGACTTATAATGTGTGCGTGTGTTTCTGTGTATTTGGTTCCGGTGATCAGTCCACAGGCGCATCTTGAGGTTTAAGGTCTCCAGCAAAAGATCATCTCTTTATGCTGATCCACCATCTGATCAGGATACGGACTGAGAGACAGAATAAGAGAGAGACAGACTAATATTAGCGTAGATGCCATTCTTTTTTCAATGTAACAAGTACATCGTGTGTTAAGGGGAGTGTTCCCGGTTCCGGCTGATCTAATTAATGCAGCCTAACAATCCTTTATCGGATTTGATTAATAAATGTGTATCAGTGTGTTAAGTGTAAGCCAGAGTAAAGAGATGTGTCTTTAATCTAGATTTAAACTGACAGAGTGTGCCCGCCTCCCGAACAGTATTAGGTAAATTGTTCCAGAGTTTGGGTGCTAAATAGGAAAAAGACCTGCCACCCGCAGTAGATTTTGATGTTGTAGGTATTATCAAATAGTCAGAGTTTTGAGAATGCAATACAGTACAATGTTTGATATGGAGCCAGTGCAGTGTTGACAGAACCGGGCTAATATGGTTCTAGTAAGGACTCTATCTGCTGCATTTTGAACCAGCTGTAGTCTATTTATCAAGCGTGCAGAACAACCATCCAATAAAGCATTAAAATAATCTAACCTCGAGGTCATAAACGCATGAATTAACATGAATAAAAAGCATAAAGAAAAAGCGCATCCTGGTAGATTTATGTCATGAGACCAGGTAGAAAATGTTACAAAAGATTTCTATTTCAAATAAATGATGAACTTTTAAACTTTTTTTTTTTTATCAAAGAGCCCTGACAATTTCACAATTTCCACAAAAATATTAAGCAGCACAAATGTTGCCATCACTAATAATAATAAAAATGTTTCATGAGCAGAAAATCAGCATATTAGAATGACTGTCACTCATTTTTGTTAGGATGCTTTCTACATAGATATTAAGGATAGAACAGAGCTAGTGACCGTCCAATTATTACTATCCTAAAATCTCTCGCTGTAAAGTAACCAAATTGATAACAAGCCCTCAAATCATGCGAGCACCAGAAACAGCAGGAGAAGCAGCAGGGGTTCTCAAAGATGCCACAGTTGCTTCGACTTGCAGCACACACAATAATCACATCCTAATAATGATTTATGAATAAAAATCTAAGAAAGCCGAAGGCTGGAACAAATAAAGCAAAAATTGTCAGAGGCCACTGGAAGAACTGTACACAGAGCCAAAAAGACCACTCGTGATTAGTTTTCAATGTGCGTGAAAAAGATTATGCCTGTTTTTTCAGCGCCATTCCATAAAAACTTTTTTCATTCACTTTTTTTTATATTTAATAAGTAACAATGAGCTGCCAACAATGGCTTTCTGCTCCTTTCAAACACTGCAAATATGATTCCCGCAGATTTCCGCTCTTGGATTTAGCAGCAGCTGCACTTCCACTGAACATTCAAAATGAAGATAAAATAAAAAAGCCTGAAGAAAAGGCTCAGGGTTTCACTGTAGCAGAGAAGAATAACATAAATTGGTGAAAGAACTGGATCTCAGCTCGCCATGCCATCTCAAGAATTTGCCAGGATTTCACTTGCTTTTGAACACTTAGCTAATTTGAATGCAGATCTGTAGTCAGTCCTGAGAGAAGCAGACTGACAGCACCATAATTAAACATCTTTACAGTAGGTCCTGCAGGTAGCCCTGTCTGTCACAATTACTTTGACTGGGAAATTCACTAAGAATGAATCATGCCCAGTGATATTCATCTGTATGCACTGTCTGTCTCCAATTCCCTTAAAGGCACAGTTTACTTGGGAAAATAAATAAATAAAAAATAAGCATGTTTTACTTACTTGTGTCTTTTCCAATCTGCAGAATACAAAAGCAGATTTTTATAGGTTTTAATGATGTAAATTACTATTATTCTCATTTTTGGGTTAACCCCATAATATTTATTTATTTATGTAAATTTCTTTTGGGAAAACGTACTCACCTTCAGGTTTTTCAACACGTAGCTGAGTTTGTTTCTTCATCAGAACAGACAATTTAGCATTATGTCTCTAGGTCACCTATTAATCCTTTGCAGTGAAAGGGTGCAAAATATGAACCTTTCGAAATGCATAAGAGAGGCACTTTAAAGTAAGAGGACAGCAGGAGATAAACTTTTTTACTCCTCACTGATTACCTTGAGTCGTGTGGATAACTTGTGAATTACTGTGACGTCTTTTTAACAGATGTTTTGACTGTTTGAAAACTGTTCTGAGGAAGAAACAATCTTATCTGCCTTTTGGATGGTCAGAGAGTTTTCACCAGCTTCTCATTTTAGGGTGAACTATTTGTTTTTGTTCTGTTTTTGGGACAGGAACGGATCAATGATATAGAGAATATTTCCACCCTGCACTACTACCTCCTTTCCAGCATTCCTAAGATCTCAACTTTCCATTCTGAGCAACAATACGGTTCTTTGAAGCCCTTTTGGATCTCCATGGTCCGTTGCACCCGAAACCCTACAGTCCACTCGTCTTGCCCGCCGGGAGCACATTAGTTCAAGGAGAAGATGTTTCAAAGAGGCTTCTACAGGAAGTGCATGGGAGCAGAACATTAATTGATTTGTTTGTGGCTAAACATTCTCTCCACAGCTCTCACATCATTGTGCTCTCCATCAGCCGGCCCCTCATGTTTCATACAAAGCGAACAGAAATCAGAGTGAAGGAGGTGGACTCGGACTCTTCTCTGGAAAGCTTTGAATTCTCAGTAGGTGTCTGCACACCAAAGATGTGTGGTGAATTCTCACCAGGAATGGAAGAGCACAATCTACGGTTGTTTTCTATTCAATGACATGCTGCTGTACTGCCAGCGTGGAACCTCGTGAGCACGGCATGCACTAGAAAAACAATATGAGGTAAAGCTCTCAGGAAATGCTCTAAAAATGCAACCCATACAAAAGCGAAAATGCATTAAACAGCAAATAACAGCCCCAGAATAAATTGCTGGGTAAAAATGCACTGGGGCATCGATCATGGAAAAATTACAATTCTGTCACTATTTACTCACCGTTTCATGTGTACCCAAAGCATTGTTTCTCTTTCTTCTGCGGAGCACAAAAAAGAGAGTGTTTATTTCTATACAATAAAGTAGACGTCAAAAATTGCATCATAAAAACCCAAATTCAAATGTTTTCAGCATCATTACTCCAGTCTTCAATGTCACATGATCCTTCAGTAACCAATGCATTATGCTGGGTTCCTGCTAAATAAATTATTTATTACTAACGATACTGGAAACAGATGTGCTGCTTTATTCTTTTCTGGAAACTTTTTCCCCCGGTTTCACAGACAAGGCTTAAGCCTATAGCACTAGACTATAATGTAAGTCTAAGCTCTCTCTCTTTGGCCAATTCTGACCAAACATACCCACAATAAATAAGCCTGTTTCCTTCTTTCCCTCATCTCGTTGTAGCAACCCTCCTCCTCCCCTTCTCCACCTCGTCTCGAGCTATCCTGGGGGCATGCACCGAGATCCCGGCTCGCCCCCGGACAGCACGCCAAACATGCTTATTATTATTATGAGGATGCGCAAACTCTTGAAATGCTTTTTTCTAAGCATATTAATAGAAATTATTTAAATGTTCGAATTGAACTATGGCCTAATCCTGGCTTAGTCTAAGCCCTGTCTATAAAACCATGCCTTTATGTTCAAATTAAGATATAGATATATAGATAGATAAGTTAATTGAGAATTTATTCTTTTTTTTTTTCAGTACTACTACTCTGCTGCTAATTATGTACCGATTAAAACATTTAAATGTTCAAACAGAGAAATGAATACACTGAGAAACAAACACACCTCAGGCAGGGAAAGTCTTCCGTGTGAGGCTCTGTACGACTCAAATATATGAGTTTCACACCAGCTTAAGCACATGGGAAACAAGATGTTTTATAATAATTATGTTGTTTCTATTCATAGTAATTCTCACTTTATATTGTTTTTCTACTGTTATACACACTCCAGTCTTCTGGAATCTACTTACAGTACTGCAAGTTGCGCCTAGCAACTCCCCCATGCCAATATTCCGTAGCAATGTCATATTTTCCATTAATTTCTGACATTTTCATTACATCCCCAAACATTTATGCAGTTAGTAAGACTGAAGTGTGTTATTGTCAAACTATGTTTTTATTTAATCCTGAAAAGATTTATCACCAGGAAACCCTCTACATTTGTTCCACAAAGTCTCTTATGCTGCATGGGTTGTTTAGGGTTTACTTTTAAGTTAGTCAAGATCCCCTTGACAAAGTGCAGAGTGCACCTTGAATGTTTTATGCACAATAAAGAGGGGTCACTCTTGAAAGCAAGGCACATTAGTTTGCTTTTAACTCAGTGTTGTCTGAGAGATTTTTGTAGAGTAAAATCAAGCATTAGAACAAGAAAAGAGAACGTTTCTTTGAGGCTGTGAGCGTTGTGTAGTTTCAAGGACTTACAAAGGACTTTCTTTTATGATAGAAGATCGTGACGTATTATTACAAGAGACAAAGTCTTTAGCTGATAGATCTTTTTGTGAAAAATGGCCAGCATCATTAGATACAAACACGCAGAAGAACCTTTTAATTGTTTAACATTAGGTATATTATTCATGTTTTGTGAGACATTTGGTTGTGCTCCATTACAGATGATGTTGGAAATAAACACGTTAATAGGTTAAATATTCCTATGCATATCAGATACACAACATAAAAACTCATGCAATTAATAGGCTACTCAATGCTAAATGCAAATTCAATGCACTCCACTATTTAGTATTAGGCCTAAATAGCATAGAAATGCACTTATCAGTTTTCAAAAGTGAGGACAAGAGGCATCCTAAATTGTTTGTTGCCAAATTCAAAAGACCATTAAATCAAACAATGCTTTGGTCCCAATTTCACTCTCTCAGTTTGATAAATTGAACATAGGTTGCGTTACATGCTTAAAAACCATGAACAAAACTTAATAAGAAATAGAAGAAACTACAGACTACGACATCTAGGAAAGCAAGACATCCTCACCTGTGGTAATCAACAAACATACTCTTCACAAACTCGGTGATGATGAAGCAAAACCAGCTCGCATAGAGCCATGCCTCTACTGCTCTCCTCAGGTCAGCTTTGGTACTACAGAAGATTTGCAGCGCAGTCTCTGGCGCCATACGGTGGTAAGAAAAAATGCAACAAGAGTGTATAATTCATTTTACCAGAGGACATAGAAAAAACAACGCTCTGTTTTTATTATTACTCTTTATCTCCAGCGGGTTTCTCCGTTTCCAATTAGATTTCTTAAATGGTTGCTTTACGCTAGAAAAAAATCCATCTCTCATCTGAAAAGCAATTCTAGCAAAAGAAAGTAGATGATTGAAATGTAAAGAGGAGAGTCTCCGTTGAGGTTATTCTGTGTTTTGAAGGCCACTGATGAAACCAATAACACACACACACACACACACGAAAGCAGAAGGGTGTTAAATAAAGCCTTGATTATAAGCTTTAAACAAACAAATCTGGCATTGCATATTAAGTGGGGATATCTTTCACGGTTATATTACAAAATACACATCGACATGGTCACCAGGTCTTATATCGTCCTAAAGAGGTTTATTTAGCAAAAATGGCTGGATTACAGCACTAAATAACAGCCTACCTGTCATTTTTCATTTTTATCCTAACAAGAATGTGACAGTGAAACTAGCATCAAAATAGATTTCCAGTAAGTTAGATGTCATAATAATTTAACATTTAGCAGATATTATTAAGCAATTTTTTATATTGTACTGTAAGTCATTGGTGAAGCTATATACCTTTGATTTGAAGCAGAATACTATATGCAAACAAAAAAGGCAGTTATTAAAGTTGTGATTCATCTCAGAGCTTGTCTGTTTGTATCTCTCTCTGTAAAGAAAATAAATGGGCAAACTACTTATGGAAGCAAGGCTGCTGAAAATCTTAGCTGTTGCTATACTCCATAAAGGCTTTTTATAGGTGCTTTTTGTAAATTGTAAACATCATTCAGCAATTTGCATTTTAATATCTGTTTTTCAGCTTTCGCATGTAATCATAGTCTACCAAAACCATGCTATCTCTTTTATCATGAAAATGACAGGTAACATATCTTGCTCTTTGCACACTGACATTAATCAAAACCATTATTTCCAGAGCAGATTAGCTTCAATTTGAGAAATTATATTGGGTTCTGTCCCAATTTTCACATGAATATAATATACCACTTCCACACAATCAATAATTCACAGTATGATCACATACATACATATTTGCACTGCCATCTAGACCTCCAAGGCTGTCTCTCATCTCAAATGATGCTACAAATTGAGGAACAAAACTCATCGTCGTTTCCTCTTGCCTCAGTGCTGTCTATAACACATGAAAGGATCTTCAGGGAGTCGGGTATCATTATAGTCACGAAAAGCCTGTGTCCAACATTGGTCATGTCTTTACTTCCTCTAAAGATCAAAGTTACTGCATTGCTGATGGGTTTATGGAGCTCATTACATGCTTCAGTACATGGATCCACATTTATAAGTCAATCATCTGATCGCATTCTAGTCAGCAGACACTGCTCGGTCAAGCCTAGGGGCTGCCAGTCTCTCCACGGTTGTGGAGCTAAACACTGAATTGTATTGCTTCAAGGTAATCCAATCAAAATGAGATGGTACACCTTGAGTGGAATTTGTTGCCATTATTTGAGAAAATGAAAGGGGACCAAGCATCTCCGGCGAGGAGATAAAAATGCATTTTAGTGCCTTCTTAAACAAGAAGAAAATAGAAATATTGATCAGTTCTGCCCCTGTGATTTTGAGTGTTTGAACAGTGATGTTTATGCAGGTGATTTCAAAGATAGCTGTTCAAAGGATGGAGAGAGAAAGGAAAAAGCAAAAGACATAAAAATGCATAAAATGGCCCAGCTACAACTTATTCTGGCCAAAAACTGCTGAAAGTCTGACCCTAAAAAGTTAATAATTCTTGAGATTTTTTTCTCCTAAAAAGCATCTGATTTGTAATTTAAAAAATAAATAAATAAAATAAATAGCCAACCACATATATTTTTTATTGCTGGTATATTTACATTTACATATTTGTGGTCTGATCAACATGACGTTTTAAGTGCCGTTAGGAAAAGGTTTACCTGAAGAAAAAAAGAACAATTCTGATTTGAATGAATACTGATAGCTCACAATAATGACTCAAAACTGAAGCAGAATGTATCATTCTGTTTATCTTTCTTACCACAGAGTTCCTCAAATAAAAATATATTTTGCAACGTGCCTTGGTCAATCTAGCTGTCAGGTCTGTGTGCAGGCTGTCCCAATCTGAGACTAGTGATTGCCACAGTAATAACATGCATGCCTACCATTTGGATAACAATTATACAATACTAGATGGTCAATATAGCTATAACATATGACTGGAAAGCTTACAATGTGAAACATTTGTTTACTTAGAATCGCTGGCGATGGATACACAAACATTCGCATTTTGATCTGATTTTTTTTTTTCAACACATGTTGTACACTGTACCAGAACAGTTTCATTTCTTCATGCTAATAAATCACACTAAACTGAAGCAGAATTTGTGAGTGAAAGTGCAAGGCAGCAAAAGTAAGGGAAAGGGGTTGGTGCTAATCTGTTGACTGACTGCCCTTTCTGACAGGAATATTAAAGTGCATTTCATCTTCCAGTCTTTAATGAGGCTCACTAAAGAGGCACAGAGCAAGGTCATAGCCACCTGATACGCTTCAACAAAGTCTACTTTTCTTGCACTCGTCACCGTAAAATAACAGCATTTTAAAGAGCTGCCCTCCAACATTAAATTGTGGGACCCCCCACACATACTCCATGCCACATATTGTGAAGGCTTGAAATAGGTGGGAAGTGTTTTTTTTTTCAGAATCAGTCTCACAAATCAGGGGAGAGCAACACCCATAATCAAACATTGATGATACACTCATATTACTTAGTGCAGAAATACAGTTACGCATTTCAGGTGTAATTGTATGAATGCATGTAAACATGCGTGTATGTAACTGTAAAATCCAGTTCTACAAAACACAGAAAAATCGCTTTCATTAAGTGCAATTTATTGCTTCAAAATAAACCACTATAAAAAAAAAAAAAGCACAGATTTATACATTGGTCTATTGAACAAAAATTACACAAGGGTACTTTAGCTCTTGACAAATGAAAAAGTGTCATCCTTCAGTAGGGAAGCCCTGGGAATAGCCTGAAGCTTTCTGGCCATAGATGTAACCATAGCTACTCGAGAGAACGGTTGAGTCGCTGGACTGACCAGATAATCCACCTTGTGAATCTCCTTGGACACTTGAACCTAGCGAGGACGTCATAAAGTCTGAGGGGTACTGAACTGAAGCAGACGCACCAGGAAGTGTTTGGCTACCAATTGTGGAGCCAGCAGCAGCCTGGGCTGAGAGCTTAGCAGGTTTGAGTCCTACACCAAAGAAACTTGAGGTCGGAGAACTAGGGATAGAACTCTTGGAGCTTTGAGGGGAAGAGCTGCTCTGAGATGCCACCGAGCCAGTCAAGGGGGATCCACTTTGAGAAGCATTATTGCACTGACAGGTCACAGTAGGGTCATGATGGTTACAGGAATGAATCTTGAGAGATGCCCCAGTAGGTGTGCTTCCTGTCTGAGCAGGCACATAACGATTAGAATCTGCCAGCTGAGTTCCAGCCTTACTCTGCAAGTTTGATACATACAAGCCAGAAGAACCATGTTTGGCATATGCAGGAGACCCAGGAATAGATGGATCTTGAGACAGCCTGGACAAGCCACTATAATCACCACGTCCTTGCATGGAGGCAAACTGGCTAGTACTTGCTGCAAACCCAAGAGTAGGGAACCTGCTGAGAGCCTTGGAGCCTTGAGATGGAGAGCCACTCTGTAATGCAACTGTACCAGAGGTCTGAAAACCTTTTGACCAACTAGAGGAAGTCTGCCATTTAGGTTGTTGGCTCTGTGAAAATGAGGGTCTACTTGGAGCAGCCAGCCTATTTACAGGCACCTTTGCACTTTGACGGGAAGGGTCATACAGGTTAGAGGTACCTTGTAGCTGTAGAGATGAGAGAGTGCCATCTCTGCTTTGGGAGCTTGATGTATACTGGCTGTAAGAGCCCTGTCCACTGGTAGACGGACTAACACTTAGGGGTGAGGCAGAAAGCTTGGCATTTAAAACAATGTACGGATTTGACAAACTTGGAGACGGTTTGGGCATGCCACTATATCTACCGCTTCCTTTCTGAGCAGAGGCAAATTGGCTGGGATTTGCTGCTAAGGTAATGGTAGGGAACCTACTGGGATCCTTAGAACTTTGAGAGGGAGAGCTACTGTCTGATGCCACAGTTCCAGAGGCAGGAAATCCTTGAGACCACCTAGAAGTGGAAGGCTTCCATAGAGATGTCTGGCTCAGAGCAGAGACTTGACTATAGACAGGAACTTTTGCGTCAAAGGCAGCAGGTGATTTCTGACTAGAAGTACCTTGAAGCTGGAGAGGGGAGCCAATAGCATACAAGCCGGTTTGCTTCTTGGAACCTGCAAGCGGAGTGTCAGCCATATTCTGAGAACTTGAGCCACTTTGAGACAGCATGGACATCTCACTGTATCTGCCACTTCCTTCTGGTGTAGAGACAAATTGGGTAGGACTTGCTACAGAGGTAAGGGTGGAAGCCTTACTAGGATCCCTGGAGACTTGAGATGAAGAGCTACTCTTTGATCCCACTCCACCAGACGTCTGAAAGCTTTGTGATAACCTAGACAAAGGCCGCCATGGAGACAGCTGGCTCAGAGACAAAGATCCACTTGGGGCAGTTTGACTGGACACAGGCAGTTTGGCACCGAAGAAAGCAGGTGCATATAAAGAAGCAGTACCTTGCGGTTGGAGAGAGGAGCTACCACCAGGGGGGTTTACAGGCACAAAAGGACTAGAGCCTGGCAGTTGAGTGCCAACCTTGCTCTGAGTGCTTGGTGTATACTGCTTGGAAGAGCTTGGACCACTGGCAGATTGGCTAGAAAAGTCAAGCAGGGAGGAACCGGGTATAACATATCTACTGCTAGAAGGCTGCCATTGAGATGGCTGGCTCAGAGACAAAGAGGTTGGAGCAGCTTGACTGTACACAGACACTTTTGCATCCAAAGGAACTGGGCCTTTCTGGCTAGAGGTACCTGGAGACTGCACAGAAGAGCTGATGGAACCTCCTGCAGAGGAGGGTAAAGGGAACTTACTAGGAGACCAAGAGCCTCTCTGTGATGTATCAGACCCTTTTAATACTGTACTAGATGCCTGAAAACCTTGGGTCCTAGAGGTTGAGGGCTGCCACTTCTGAAATGACTGGCTTGGTGAAAGAGAAACCCTCTGAGCTGCTTGAGAGTACTGGCTGGACACAGGCAGTTTTCCACCAAAGGAAAGAGCTGGAGCATATTGGCTAGAGGTAGCTTGAGGCTGGACAGACGCACCAGAACTACTTCCCGGTCCAGGTACATATTGAAGGGAATCTTTCAGCGGAGTGCCAACACTGCTCTGGGAGGTTGATGTATACGGAGTGTAAGAGCTTTGACCACTGGGAGTGTGGCTAAAACCTAGGGGTGAAGTAGGAAACCTGGCATACAACAATCCAGGGACATTCTTACTTCCAGTACTTGGAGATTGGGCTACCAAACCACTTGTAGAAACAAGCTTCCTGAAACCGGTCATTTGTGGATCAGAGCTGCCCTGATAAGTAGAAGTAGAGAGACTGCGGTAACTTCCTAATGATCCTGTGGAAGAGCTACTTGGTGCAGAAAGCGGATTAGTGTTTCTGCTTGTCTGAAGACCAGAGCTTTTCAGAGAGCTTGCAGTTAACATTAAGGAACTTTTCCCAGGAACCACTTCTTCAGAAGGAATGCTTCCAGTTGCTGGAGCCTCCAACACAGAAGACTGGAGTCCCCTAGAGAAACGCTTGTGGGCAGGCCAATCTTGTTGAGCCTGATCATTCTGAAGAATCCAACCTAGAAAACACAAGGAGTAAAAGGGGTGACATCACAATATTATTATTTCTCTTTATCCAATAATAAACAATCATAATAATCATAACCCACCTTCAGATCCAACAGCATATTTTAAGAAAGTGAGGAAGATGAATAAATGGACCCTATAAAGAGAAAAAGAGCATGAGGTCCCCCAAGATGACAAATCTTTGCATTATACACATAAGGAATAATGAGAACACAGCATACTGAGCACTTTCACTAACCTTTTCCAACCCAGGTCCATAGCAGAAAAAAGATGAACAAAGCTGCTATGTGGAGAAATGACTCTGTTACTCAAAATCCAAAACAACTGCAACTATATGTATAGTACTAAAGCAGGAGTTTGTCAATTAAGCAGACGGATTTATCAATCAACCGACATGTCTAATACTTTTCACCTGTGAACACTTAGGCGTCTGTTAGATGACTGAATTTGATAGTAATTAAATCACCTGTCTCATCCATTTGTAGCCATTTCACACCTCATAAGACCTGCACCACAGACCATGTTTAAGGGTCCCTGAAAAAGTGTGAGTGTACACACTCATTCTCATACAATTTCAGGTAATATATTTATTTATGTATGTGTGTATATATATATATATGTATATTTGTGTGTGTGTGTGTGTATGAAGTCACAGTCTTTTTTTTTTAATACTGGGGTCTTTAAAATATTATGCTATATAACAAAATAGTATACTTCATACTGTTTAATTTAGCCTATTTCACAATATTAAATGCCTGACTTCATTTCAAACACATAAAAACCTAAACTGATTTATGACATCTGAACACCACTGGAGACCAACTGTTATTAATCTTGATGCTATGCTAAAGTGAACCTTCACAATAAGTTCATGCACTTTAAGACGGTGTGATGAAACTGTGTTTGTGTACCTACAGTAATTATGCACGACTATGAACAGCGGTCGCCATTTGTTTGTTCAAGCATCAAAGAATATCTGAGTGTGCTATTGTGGGAAGATGTGTCGAAATGTTTAAAAGGTATCCTCAGCACAACCATCAGGTTATCATAGGAGTGCTGCAATTACCCATAACCACAAGTTTGTGTGTGTGTGTGAGAAAGAGAAAAATAATGGCCACTTTACACTCTCGGCTCAAAATCAGATGTGGGCCGACTTTCCCCCAACCAACACCTGCTGATTAATATTCATGGATCTTTAATCACAATAAGAGAGTTCCTCCTGCCCCAAGAGCTTGGCAGAGTAACTCTGCCTGAAAAGCTCAAGGATCACATTAATTCAAGCAAGTGCACGTGATTGTGAATGGTGCATCCATCATCCCCACACTCATTAAAGAGGTCACATGTCCAGTATAAAAACACAGATAAAGGCGGCAAAAATGGCCTAATCTAACAACCTGCAATGAATAGCAGTTGAATTAGCTCTTTAATGAGGGCACAGATTTACATAGGACAGTTTTATGTTGCCAAATCATTGGTTTTGACCGACATAAAAAAAACAAAACAACAGAATTTACATTAAGGCCAAGTTTACACGATACACATCTGATACAGGATATCCGATCACAAGTGGATTTTGCAATTTAAATGAAAAAATGGCCAAACATATACATGCATGAGTCTTGGATTTTGCCCAGTTCCACTTTATTGAATTTGGTTGTATTGGGATGGACATTCTTATTCTTAAGTTATTTGATTGGGCAAAAAATGTCACAGCAGACATATTTAAGACACGTGCCAATACCTGGTGTACATTTTAAATCTTGGGTTACCACTTGCAATTACATCACATACAGATGTAAATACCAGGTGAAAACAAGATCTAAAATATGTCAGTGCAACAAACAGAGATCACATAATTGTCTTTATTGGATTTGCAGCAAAGGATTAACATTGTTTTTGAAAATGAGTAATTTTCTAATAAAACGCTAAATCGGATGGAATAAGTCTAATCCGAGTACTCCATTCCTGAGGTTAACTGTGAAGGTTACAGGGATATCAGCAATGTGATCCACATTTTCTTCAGTGCTAGAGTCGTTTAGTTTTCTCCTTTCAGCACAGAAGCCAGCTCACCATTCTCCTTCAGCTCCTGTTAAACAACATAAACATTTCCCTTTTGTTATGAAACACCTTCACAGTTCATCAACTAGTGCTCATCTTTTGAGCATTCAGGTTCAGAGATGGTCCTGAAAGCACTGGTTCTCTTCTTAGTGGCAGTTAGTTGTAGAGCTTCATCTGCCCTCTGCTGGAGTAAAACACCAACTGCAGTACCTCTCCAGGCAGATGGTATAACTGTTTTTGTACTCCGCAAGGATGCATTACACTGATCAAAAGTGACAGTAAGAAATATAATGTAACAAAAGTATCCTATATTGAATAAGTATATTAGAACTGGAAGAGTATTCAAAACAGCTTATAATACATTACATATGTACTAATATGTATTAAATAGGAAACAGTAGTGTTTACTCTATTTATGATCTACGAGAGAGTTTTAGTGCCACCAAAAAAAATAAAATAAATAAAAAATAAAAAAATCTAAAACTACGAGAATAAAGTCGTAATAGTATGAGAATAAAGTCAAAACTACAAAATTAAAGTAATTAAATACAAAATTTCATGTCTTCCAATGGATTTGTTATAGCCCACCCAATAGCAATGAGATTAATCCCTTTAGTAATTTTATAACAAAGTCTCAGCTTTCAGTTTTATAGTGAAACACAAATGGTGTCTTACAGTAATGTGTTGATCAAGCTCTTTACTGATCAGATCGCTGTATTATATATATTCATTATTTGTAGCATGCCAGACACCCAGCAATCACAATAATATTCTGCTTTGTTTCTTTTGTTATAAAACAGCTCATCGTTTTCCTTCTTTGTTTCAAGTGTACAGCAAGATATAAAAGTGAAGGAGCATCATTAGTCTCATTGGGACCTAGATTGGGAGCAGTTTTTTAGCGAAATACAAACAATATGTATATTATAAGATTACATATATATTACAGCCTGACATATAGCTGAAATCACGATAGTGAAGGTCAATAATTTTCCAGATAACAATGAGACTTCATTATAAATTAGTCTGTTTTTGATGCTCCTTCACTTTTATATCTTGCTGTACACTTGAAACAAAGAGGGAAAACGATGAGCTGTTTTATAACAAAAGAAACAAAGCAGAACATTATTGTTGAACATTATTATTGTGATCTGGCATGGTACCAATAATGAATATATATATATAATACAGCGATCTGATCAGTAAAGAGCTTGAGCAACACATTACTGTAAGACACCATTTGTGTTTCACTATAAAACTGAAAGCTGAGACTTTGTTATAAAATTACTAAAGGGATTAATCTTCTTGCTTTTGGGTGGCACACTATAACGAATCCAATGGAAGACATGAAATATTATTTCCAAGCATTTTGTCCCGCGGATATTACACATTATATAATTTCTGCTAATAATCCCAAATAAATGTCTTTGTAGTTTATTAAAAAGGGTTAAATAAGAGAGCTTCAGCGCCTCCCAAAGGAATGTGGACTGAGTGTGTGAGCTGATGTTAAGATCAAAAGTTCAGCACTTTAATAAATATCATATTCTTGATATAGAGCGAGTTCTTAGATCTCATCCTAGTAACATCAATCGGCCACTCGGACGCAGCAGTATTCAAATATGCCTATATCCGGTGGCCTTCTCTCAATCCGGGTCATTCACAAGTGCACTATACTAAATATTATATTTCGACTTTAATCTCATAATATTTCAACTTTATTCTTGTAGTTTCAACAAATATATATATATATATATATACACACACACACACACACACACACACACACATATATACATATACACACACGTCTATGCTTACAACAGCAAAATTACAAAAACAAATAACGACCCTGTCCATGCATATAAACATAGTAATCAATACGATGAAAAAAATTTTGAAAAAATTTTGTTTTATTGTGTACTTGTAAAAGCACATACTCTCTCTCTCTCCCGCTCTCTCTCCCTCAGAGACGCACACACATTAACATACTGTACACGCTAATGTTGCTAGAACTACTCTGAGGACTTTATCTGTAACATCAACTTTAAAAGAAACTTGACTTTTCACAAGCAAGGTAACAACAGCGCTGTTATTGAAGAAAATTAACTTAGAGAGTTTCACTATTAGCCGAACACTTTTGAGAGGTAATTCACATGCTCTCTCTCACACACACACACACACACACACACACACACACACACTCATAACTTAGTTTCTAACTGCATTAGTCTACAGTTAAATACACAAATACATTTGTGTAAATAAACACCAATGTAAATTTAAGAAAAATATGGTGTGTTTATATATTTATATATCATGTTTATGTGAATTCATGTAATGATTTTCAAAATACTGTATGTATACTGTGTGTGTGTATTATATACATAATAAATATACATAGTACATGCCGATATATTGTGTTAATAAAAACATTTATATTGGATTCAATTAATCACTTGAAAGAACAAGAAAATTAATGCTCCAAAATTTGTAAAACTGGTGACATTTCAACCTCTGGGTGTTGTTGGTTTCTTTCAATTCAAATGTGAAAGAGCTTTAGGGTTTCTAACAGTACTGACTTCTGAACTGCTATGATACTAACAACAACCAATGTAATAATATTAAGTGGCTTCAGTTAAGTTCACCTGTTCTGGAGAAAAAAATAAAATAAAACCCACTCTATTTAACTATTTAGAAGAAGAAACTTTTAGGACCTCTTGTACAACGATACTGTGTGTACTGTATGCATTGTATTTCAGATTTTGCAGAAAAATAGACCGGGATGGAATTTTGTTATGGTGTATATCTCAAAACTTCCAATAATTCAGCCCTGCACACGTCCCATTAAGAAACATCATCTTCCACTCCGGGGTCTTCCCAGTTAAGAGTGCACATTGAATTCATGGGTTTATCTTGGACAAATAAAGGGTAGCTTGCATAACTAGCTGGCCAGACTGAAGCAGTCCTGCTGTTTACTGCCCAGGGAACAGCAGGCAGAAACTGCAGCCCATTTGTGCGTTTATGTAATCACCACTTCAGTTTTCTTTCTGCAGACCCCAGAGATACACACGCATGCAACACAACCCTCTTCTTCGTCCTCATTCTGTGTCTTTCAAATTTGTGAACAAAACGGGCACAGGAACTTTGATAATTGCAGTGCCCAGGGAGATACACGCCACAGAATGGGACGACAGGAACAAACCCTCCAGGATTCATTTATCAGCTCATGACATTTCATGAGTGAGCATTCACAAATGTAAGACCACAACGGATGCAAGTCACACAAATATGTAAGTTTTTTAAAGGTTCTTGCCTCAGGTCCATGTGCATAAACTCATCCTCAACACAATATGCCGGGGCACATTTAATGTTGGCTCATCAGACATGGAGAGGTTACCATGTTACTCATTCATGGTCTGTTTCTGTTAATCAGCATCGTTGCACTGTAGCTGCAAACTGCTGAGAGGAAAATGGTGACTGTCATCATTTCAGCAAAGACCCTCGCACCAGATCAAACTTAAAGGGATAGTCCACACCAAAATGAATGATTTTTCATGATTTCCTCTCCCTCGTGTCATTGCAAACAAGTATGACCTTTTTGTATGTAAAAGACAAAAGGACGAATGTTCAAACTACTTTGATATTTGTCTTAAGACACTGGGGTATATTTGTAGCAATAGCCAAAAATAAATTGTATGGGTAAAAATTATTGATTTTAATTTTTTGCCAAAAATCCTTAGGATAGTAAGTAAAGATCATGTTCCATGAAGGTATTTAGTCCATTTCCGAAAATATATTAAAGCTTAATTTTTAATTAGTAATATGCATTGATAAGATCTTCATTTGGACAACTTTAAAGGCGATTTTCTCAGCATTTAGATTTTTCTGTATCCTCAGATCTGAGATTTTCATATAGTTGTATCTCGGTCAAATATTGCCCTATCAATCCAAATCATACATCAATGGAAGCTTATTTATTCAGCTTCAGATCATGTATGCATATTAATTTCGGAAAATTAACACTTATGACTGGTTTTGTTGTCCAGGGTCACATATGTGACAATATCTTCTATTGTTTTCCACAGTAATGCAAAAAGGCTCAGCATGGAAAATAAATATTCAGACAGTCATAAAATCTGATAGACATAAAATAAATACTAGTGCTGTAAAGATATCCATAACTACATGAATAGATCCATTACATAGTTGTACAATTATGTTACAATTTTTCACTCTCAGGGAAAAAGGAAAAAAAATTATCAATAGAGACATAATTACGATCAAGTAAATGAAAATTACACACACAAATCATGTTAAGCAAGTCCAAAAACCGTCAGTAAGCCTCATCTCGTATTCCAGTGGAATATACCCAGCCTTCACAACTATGAGATGACATTTACATATTTACAGCTTTGAATTTCAAAGACAATTACAATGGGGGAATTAGCTTTAAGAGCCAAGACATTTGGTAACAGTGCAGCAAGGAAGAGAAGCTATTTCAGGTGTTCAGTTACACATTAGTTTAATCAGGAAGGGGAATTCACTCTACATTACCTTGCATGGCTACAAAGTGCCTTTGATGTACAATTACGCAAATTACAGTATGGAAAAATGAGGAGGGAGGGTGGGTTTACTTTAAGGATGGAGCACACTATTATTTTATCAGTGAGCAGATAGCAAGCAGCAGGGGTAGGTTACAAAAGACCGTGGGCTGTACGAACGCTGAAGTCGAAAAAGAGAGAGAGAGCATCCTGTGCTCCTAATAATACTAAGCGGTGGAACATGATCACACTGCATCTCCATTTCATATAGAGAACATGCTAATTGGTTTAACAGGCACTAACAGAAATCTCCATCTCTAACCCCTTCTCTGAACCCAGACAGCAGAGAAATGCATCTACACTAATTCAGTCAATTAGTCAAATGAAAGACTTGATCTTTAACTTTGCTGATGTCAAGAGGTCGATATTAAACTATTACTATTTATGCTATTTTGTCTAAAATAGAACAAATCGATTGCTTTGAATGCTATAAGCGAATTTAGCCATAATATTTATTATTTATATTTATATTTTGTTGTGTGTGTGTGTGTGTGTGTGTGTGTGTGTATATATATATATATATATATATATTAGTGTACATACAAACAAAAAGAAAACAAATCAGGATTTCATTATTTAAAACATTCTCAATTTTTAAATTCAGAAATACTTGAACAATAATGTCTACAGCATTTAAATATTAAAATAGAAAGCAGTTATTTAATAATAATAATTATTATTATATTATAATATATATTTTAATTCTGTTTTACTATATCTTTGATCAAATAAATGCAGACTTGGTGAGCATAAGTAAGTGTAGTATATATATATATATATATATATATATAGTATATATAAAGTAGTGTATATATATATTTAAACATTCACAACTACTAACTTAACCACAATCGATCAATGAACAATCTAACCAACCAGCCAACTACACAACTAACCAATCAACTAAATAACATTTCAAACATTCCTTGACAACTTTACACTGTTAAACCCGTGAACCGAACTGACCCTGAGACAACTTTACTTTGCTCAAAAACACATGAACATCTGCTTACAAGCACAGAAAAGGTTCTCACCTACCTATATTTCATGCCAGTTTTCAAGCAGTGGTCACCAGAGGAAGGCATGTTCTGGACAGACAGTTGGCCCAGGCTGCGGGCCACCATTGCCACTGCACGAAACTTGCTTTTGGTCCCCAAACTCGGGCTGTTGGTGTTCTGTCGGTTCAGCCGGTCCTCTGTGCTGCGGCTGACAGCTCGGTGGTCCGTGCACACAAAAGACACCTGCATGCTGACGGCGAGCCCCCGCAGACAGATTCACCACGGCTAGGATGCTGGCACTACAAAGAGCAACTGGTCCTAAAACCTACCAATGCTGTTACTTCAACAACTAAAGACAAGTGTCTTCCTGCCCTGAGGACAACTAGGGGAAACGAGAGACACTTTTCTTAAAACTTGAAGAAAAAAAAGTCAGAATGGATGTGGCAGCGGTCAAAAAAGGTGAGTGCAACACTCTGTTTAAACCACAAGTGCAGTTATTGCTCTGAAGTGCTGCCAGAGTGTGTATCTGTCCATGTGGCGTCTGTGTGTGTGAAACATGTGCAAGTAAGTGTCTCGGTGCGTGTGTGTGCGCTAGTCTCTGCGAGAGTGAATTCCTGCTCTCTGGCTCCAGGGCAGCAGCAGCCTGTGAAGCGGTGAACTCTGGGCACCAATCACATCAACACACAGAACAGGAGAGAAATCCCACATCCATCCACGTCACACTGCAGCACATCAAGCTCTTCTCCACTCTCCTCTGACTGCACTGTAAGTGGACTTGCTCCTTTTTATTCCCCACTTTCTTCAGTTGCTTTATTGTCCATTGCGTATTCCTAACGTTAATCAGGCTTCTGCTTTAGATCAACTTCCAGCAATGTTTCCCACTGTGTGCTAAGCGAAAGCATAAACGCTGAGTGAGGGAGAGTATATAAAACAGCACAAGTGTGACGAGTGTGCGAGCGAGCAAGAGAGATAGAGAGAGAGAGAGGGGGAGAGAGAAAGAGTATGCGTGTGTAAACTAGAGAGAAAGTGGGAAGGTCTAAGCTCTCACTATGTTGTGTTAGATCAGCTCGTACCTGATATTTCACACTGCCTACGCATAACAGAATGTCCGAGGACAAACACAAGTCCGGTTTGAGAGTCACATGTTAAAAAGAGCCGATACAATAACAGATGTGTCTTTTCGCTTTTCTTTCTTTTTGCTGTGTAACAAAATATGCCGTGTAGTGATTTATAAGAGCAGAATTCTCCGATTTTAGTGACTTCAGTACACATGACTGCTGCAGGTCTATGAGTGCGGGAGTGAAGTAAGGTCTATTGTGCAGCCTGATCAGTCATTAATATTCATGACAAAAAATTTGACTATGCAGAATGCAGATTGCGCACTGGCCTTTATTCCTGATGACTTCTCGTGCAGAAGGTTTAATTTCATTCAACAATCTCATGAATAAGTCACATTCATGCCTAAAAGTTTATTAAAAATTCTTCTGGACAAAGTAAGTTTTAGACAGGGATTGTAATGCTAGAGTAATGGAGGAAGAACATTCATAATTATTCTTTTAAATAAATGTTATGTATTGATCATGAAGCTATAAATGACATGTCAGAGAGAGAGAGGGAGAGAGAGAAAGAAAAAACAAAGTAAGAGAATAATAAAACGACAGAAAAAAATGAAAGAAAAAAGACAAAGAATAATAGAACGGCAGAAAGATAGGACAAAAGAACAAAATAACTATAGAATGATAAAGTGATAAAATGGATGATGGGACAATATAAAACTGTAAAATGATAAAACGAAAGAATGATAAAGAGAATGAAAAGAAACGGAACAATTGACAACGATAGATTGATCTATCGATAGAACGACAGACAGACAGACAGACAAGAGTTGATTAGATGGATAGATAGAACGATAGATAGATAGAACATTAGATACTCTAGACAGAATGATAGATACTGTAGATATAACGATACAATAGCTGTTTTTAGATTAAACGCGTTGAGTTTTGCGGGTGATTCAATGGCGCAGCTTGTCAGTGATCTACAGCTCTGTTGGCACTGCATTTAAAAACAGCTGACGGGAGATTTACCGCTAATCAAAGAACCGGCTTTACTGACGAGATGCGCATAATATATCGTTTGATATATATCGCCCAGCCCTATATAGAATAATGGAAGGATACATAGAACGGTAGAACGATAGAACGATAGATAGATAGATAGATAGATAGAACGATCGGTAGAAGGACAGAATGATAAATAGAATGATAGATATAATGATAGATAGATGGTATGATAGACAGAACGATAAAAAACAATCTTTAGAAGGATACAAGGATAGCTAGAACAATAGATAGCTAGAACGATAGATAGATAGAACGATAGCTAGCTAGAACGATAGCTAAAATGATAGGTAGCTAGATAGATAAAACGATAGACAGAACGATAGCTAGATAGATAGCTAGAACGATAAATAGAACGATGGATGGAACGATGGATGGAATGATAGAACGATAGATAGAACGAGAGATGGAATGATAGAACGATAGATAGAACGAGAGATGGATAGCTAAAACGAAAGATAGCTAGAACGATAGATGGAATGATAGATAGAATGATCGATAGAACGATAGATCAACATAGAACAATAGATACATAGAACAATCGATACATAGAACGATCGATAGATAGCTAGAACGATAGATAGCTAGAACGATAGATAGATAGATAGATTAATAGATAGAATGATAGACAAATTAGACATCATAAGACATGGTTGTAAGTCAGAGATCAGAGAGGAAGCCATAGATTAAAAAGAAAGTATTCTCTAGTCTAAGCTGTGGTGGTCCTGTGGTGGTGTGTGTGAATATGTATCCCGCAGACCGTAAACACTGAGATGAGCACTCTTATAATCTGACACTCAAATGACACACGCTCTTCCTGCATCTCTAGCACATTACTGCGCCTAAAGCCACTACTGCACATAAAGCCACTGACTGACAGAGCCACTGCCCGCTTTTCATGCACTTGGGATTAGAGGAACGCGTGTCATTCCACCTCTAGATGAAAGAAAGTGGACAGGCGGCTTAAGTGAACATACAGAGTTTCCTGAATGGCACTTTGACACTCGCTAGCCTCAGGACAAAGACTCTGCCAGCAGGCTTGAGTAAAGCAGCGGTCCATTTAAATCAGACAGGCAGACGGGAAAACAGGACACTAAAATAAGGCATCTTTCATCACGCTGTATCTTGAGAAAGAAAACTGACAGGAAAAAGTGACTTGAGAATTTTGAAAAAATGTGTTTATGGATATGTAAACCTATGGATATGTAAAGCTTTCACCCCATCTGCCACTGCACGTGATCCAGAGTCACAGGCATGCCACATGCTAACACAACATACTGAAAGATTATGCAACAATAGCTGACATGAAGTCAGGAAAGAAAAACTCTATAGCAAAATCTATCGTTTAAAGGATTTTAATCAAAACAGCGTATGATTAATTGACCTGCTTGAGCTGCGCAAGCTGAGAAAAATCAATAAACACTGTAAACTGAAGAGATTTGCTGGTAGGTTAATATTGACAAAGTTTTTAGGGTCAGTAAGTTCTTTTTTTTTTTTTTTTTTTTTTTTTTTAATTAATGAAACATTTGATTCAAAATGCATTAAA
>JAUMHQ010000069.1:16976282-17043782 GCA_032361165.1 Enteromius paludinosus
GCAAAATAACAGGTCTTTGAGGGTCAGAAATCTGGCTGATAAGCAAGTGATCAAATACTTATTTGACACAGTAATTCGCAAATAAATAGTTTAAAAAATCATACAATGTGATCTCTGAATTTTTCTTCTTAGATTCTGTCTCTCACAGTGAAAATGCACCTATGATGAAAATTGTAGACCCCTCCAAGTAAGAGAACTTCACGGGGTGATCAAATACCTCACTTACCATCAGTTAAAGATTTACTTATTCTGTTATGCTTGTTGTCCATTTTATTATTTTTGTCTATAAATCATATACATTTTATTACGTTATTATTAATATTATTATTGTATTATCATTATTAAACAAAATTACTATGAGAAATACAAGTTTTTTTTATTTTCCAAGGAACATTTTTATGGTTTTAGTTTAATCACCCTTTCACACTGACTAGAAAAGTTGCTTCGCTTTTGTGTTTTTAGTAATGCAGTAAGTAAAATATCACGTAAAATCTGCAATCAAAGTTACTCATTTGTCCATTTATAGATACGCAATATTGGGCACGGCTGAAAGCTGGAACAAGATTTCTTGATTTTAAATAGCAGTTCTCTTCATATGGATGACTACAAGCCAAAAATGAGACAAGATAAAAGAGAGAGAGCGTGATATTAGATGGGAGGAGACAAAGAAAACAAGAAGCGAGAGAAACTGCGCACAAGGAGGAGGAATGAGCGAGAGAAAGAAACAAGATCAGGAGGGAAAGAGAGAAAGATGTGCAAGGTGATGTGTAGAGTCTGTGTAGCCCCTGCAGTAAAACACCCATTTTCATCTTGTGTGGCTCATGAGGGAATTCATTATAAAACAGCTCCAGGCGCCTCACTTGTGCTTATGCATTTGCTGGTATATTAGCCTGACTCTATCAGAGCGGGCAAACAAGCGGGCAGCTGCTTTCTCTGGCTCCGGGCGAACTCCACCAGACATGCTGCATTGATTGCGGAGTTCTTTCCCCCTCTATGCCTGGACCTACAGGGGCAGAAGACCGCTCGCTCTGGCCGACTCCGCTCCAGGAGAGGGGCGATGTTACAGCCTCGTTCCTCTTTTGAAGGACAACCCACTCAGAGAGAGAAAGGCTGAGAGATCCGAATTGATACGCGGACCCTTAACCTTTTAATTTGACATGCATGACTGCTTTAGAGTTAGCGTTAGCAGACCACTTGATCATTTGGCTCGTATCGGAACAAAAGAGTGCGTATACGTTTAGAACCCAATGCACGCCACCGACAGGCATGGCTCGCACTCTGTGCATTATTTCTTGATTTGGATATCAGCCAAGCGAATGAGAACATCAATAAGCTTCAGCATTATAAAATCTCCGAGCCGGACCGACCCACTGACACCTAGCGCAGCTTCAAATAACATCAACGGCGCCGAGCAACAGGTTCCGGGCTTAGAGACGAAGCAGCGTAAACTCTGAGGATCTTCTATTAATAAAGCAGTGCTGGAGGAGCTGGCAGCCGTTGAAAGCCCAACATCACGTTTGAGATTAGAGTTCAATATCGTTTTTATTTTGATCTTAGGATGGCAAACGCCAGCCTTCCCCCAGACCTTCCTCTTTACACAGCCAAAACGTCAAGCGCTAAACTGCGCCTCAGCCCATGACGAAATATGCACTTTGAACTATCAAAAGTATTTTGTTTTGAATGGGTGAAATTAATACGAGGATGTTTTCCAACGCCGAACCACACATTCTTGACATGAGGAGGAAGTGTTAGTAGGAAGGAAAAAGCATGCCAGGAAATCAGCAAATCAAACAGAAATAAACAAGATCAAGCTGACAGCCTAAAGTTAAACAAACTAAAGTATAACACACTATTAACTGATTAAGCTGTCACTGTCAAGATTTAATAAGCATAACGTTGACTTACAAAAGAAGAACTGTTTGATTAACAAAAGCGGTTGCTCACCCTTTGAATCTTCCAGCAGCCTAGTCAACAGAATGTCTCTTTTCAATGTAGTGAATTTTAAGTAAACACAGACCCTTTTCACACACTGTGATGATGCCTTTCGGTTGTTAAAGGAATAGTTCACCCAAAAATCTTGACTTGTTCCAAATCTGTACACATTTTTTTGCTCTGAACACAAAAGGAAGATATTTTGAAGAAAGCTTGTTACCAGGTTTTTTTGGGTCACCATTGACTTCCATAGCATTTGTTTCCTACTCTAGAAGTCAGCGGTGACCAAAACAGCCTGGTTACAAACCTCCTTCAAAATATCTATACAGATTCGGAACTAGTCGAGGGTGAATAAATGATGACGAACTTTCATTTTTGGGTCAACTGTCCAAAAATCTTGTTTTGAATATTTCACTTAAACAGAAATGAGTTAATGCAATACTAAATACATTTAAACACTACATTTTGTACTATATATTCAAGAAAACTAGTTCCACTGAGTGTATGCTTCTAATGCAACGGCTATATTTTCTTCCATTGCTATTAGAGAGAACGGGAACACAATTGCATTTGTTGCAGTTTCCGTTCATCATTTTATAGGTGTACCAAACTAAACTTCCAAGGTATGGAATACTTAATACTTAAACGCAAATTTGTAGAAGTTCAATAAATCAATAAATGCTCTGTAGCTCAAACAGAGCATGGCATAAGCAACACTGAGGTTGAAAATGAGGAATGACTGAACTGAAAAAGTACACATTGAATGCAAGTTACTTTGAATAAAGAAGGATTAATGTAAATGTAAGATTTATTTTTGCTTTATTTGTTTACCTGCATGTCATGTGAGCAGTAAACAGCATCAGAGAACCGTGACAATGCAAATGTCCGTAAACTATTAAAATATCAACTTCAAATCATTTCAAAATAAATAAATACATTAAGCTTGAGAATCCCAGCTATAAATACAGCACAAAACATGCAAAGTAACTGAATGCACTTTGTTGCTGATGGCACTGGGAGCTAGTGGTTTTTCCAATCAGTCAGAGTCAGACTGGATTGAACCTGTGGTGCATCGCACTTAAAGACGTAACGCACTTCTCTCTCTGTCCCGTTCATGCAACCTTGATTTGTCTCATTCCATCGCCAACGGTGGCTCTAACTAACCCGCTGACCCAGTGTTAATTTATGCGAGCGAGTGTATACGTGTGTTTACCACAGCGAGGCTCCTGGGGCGATCCCTTCATGAAGAGCATGCAGGGTGCGGCGTTGATCAGCCTCTTCAGTCTCTCGTTGAGATCCTCTTTAGGGATGTCCCCCGCCCTGGCAGCCCCGCCCCCACCGGACCCCAGCCGCTGCACCTTATTGGTCAGCTCTGGGGCATGCGCACCATCCAACCTGTCAATCTTCTCACCGCCCTAAGGGTTGTCGGTAAACAAATAAATAAATAAAAAACACTCAAGAGTGAGTAGTGATAGATTGAGAGGGAGGAAAAAAAAACAGCATTAATTTTTTAGGATGCTTGCCAGTTTGTTTAGATTGTTTGCAGGGAGAGAGAGAAAACAGGCCGCAGGCTCTCCTGGTTCTTTGACATGTTACGCCAAGAGAGGGAAAGTCTTGCCAAGCCGTGTGTTTGTTTAACCTCCGATTATTTCTCAGTTGCTTGATTCTAACACGAGGAGACTTTGCAGCTCACATTACTTGATCGTTAAACTTAACCTTCCCAACAGGCTCCGTTTTTCTAACTTTGCCTCCCTCTGCTAAATAAACACTATCGCAGCACACCTAACATAAATAAAAGCTGTGTGTACAGAAAAACGCAGTCTGGCATAGATCAGCATGCTTTATGAAACATAAAGAGCGCAGTGTGGTAGTGAACTTCATTTTATATAAAAAGAAGAAAATGGGAAATTCAGTTAACCTTGTAATACATTTTGCTGGTCTTAAATCGATTCTGCACTGCTCTTAAGTGCGTATTGTTCTAAAACGAACCAAGTTTTTATTTTCACAATCTTTTATTGTTTTAACTTTCTCTGCCTCTGAGACAACTTTTCTGCTGATGTAATTAAGGCTGTGTGGGCGGTGAAAAACTAATACTAATCAATGATATTATAACCTAACATTCGCAACCCGATCAAATTCAAATGATAATAATCATTAACTTACATAAGTCACAATTTATTATATACAAAATAGTTTCATTTGTACATAAGTCACTTTGAATGTTTTGTAAAAGCCTGCTTTAGTAACAAGGTTTATTTGAGTAAAATAGTAAAAAGAAAGCAATAATTAATAAAACAAGTAAATGCTGAACTAAATAATTCATGTAAGAATGTCTCTTAAAATATGTTTTATATTTCTGCTTATAAAACCTCAGAGTAGGGCTGTGCAATTTAATCGTCGAAGAAACAGCTTTACTGACGTGATGCGCATGCATTAAACGACGATTAAATTGCACAGCCCTACCTCTGAGAGTCTAATTATTTTCTGAACTTCTCAAAAAAAAAAAAAAAAGGATCATGATTTTCACAAAACTATTTAGTAGCACAACTGTTTTAAACATTAATAATAAGAAGAAATGTTTTATCATTGTAATGTTTTGTTGTTATTGTGAGGGCAAGTGAGTGCTACGGTTTAGCTTCTTCGCACAGACACTTGAACAGTACACATTCCTCTAGGTTAACATTACATTAAGTGGCCATGTAAAATTGCTAATGGTGCACTCACACGGGGCGTCAGCATCAACACTTGACAGAAGGCATGGCTGAAGTTAGGCACATTGTCATAGCAGCATCAGCCAATGAAATTAGACAGGAACTCAACAACAAAAACTCTGATCCTCAGTTTGCTGCTCTTGAACAGGATGAACGTGATTGGCTGCTACTGTATTTGCATAGAGCGATCCTGATTGGCTGACGCTTCCGTCGGCAGCACTTCACTGGCGTTGCCACAGCTTGCATTGATGTGCCTTCCTGGATGAGCTGCACTAACTGAGCCACTTGTGTGGGTTGTATTTTGTTGTTACATTAAGTTACATTGTGTTGTTTAAGTGTTCCCTTTTATTTTTTTGAGCAGTGTATTTATTTAGTCCAAAAACGCCAGTGAAGCGCCGCCGACGGATCCACAGTTCTTTTCGGCACCGCTTGACGTCACCCATTCAAAGTCAATGGGAAGCGCTGACACTGATGCCCCGTGTGAACACTCCATTACACATGAGCTGTACTTGAGGTCGATGAATGATAGGCAAGCGTCTGGAAGTACTATATTACCACAGAGACCATCTGTCCCTCATGGACTGTGTGACTTCACATGTGGATTTTTTTTTTTCTGTGACTAAGCAACTAATACAATTTTGCTCGACCAAGGCTCTTCTGCTTTACTATCGGGTAGTCGACGAATAGGGGGCAGTCCTAAAAAACATTGTCTTTATTATGTGTAAAAAGAAGTAAGAATATATATATATATATATTTTTTTTTTTTTTACCAGAATTTTAGGTAAATCTGAGCATAGCTGAAGTCAATGTGGAAGCTTCACCTTGAAGAAGAGGAAAGTGGGAACTGAAGTGATCTCATACTTCTCAGAAACCTCCGGGACTGCCTCTGCCTCCAGCTAAAAACAGAGAGAGAGAGAACTACTGTACTAATGATTCTTTATAATTCACATTAATAAAACATCACAAACATCAACATGTCAAAGATAACATGTGGGCTGACAGTTTATCTGGCTAAAAAAAACAGGAAAAAACATTTCACATAAAATTGAAAACTAACACTACAAATCTAAACTCAACTGCCTCCGCTATAACATGTGAAATGATGACAGTCAAACGTTTGGACACATTTCACGTTGAATTTGTTCTGAAAATGATTAATAGATTGAAAATTATTTTGTGGATGCATAAACTGTACCTAAAACTTAATTTCTCAAAAACTAACATTTACTATTAAGGAAACGAATTCAACTAAATTTATTTCATAAAGACTATAAAAGGCAGCTGTTGCTTGAAGAACTCTTCTGCTCTGCTGACTGCGTGATGAGAGGTGGTATTAACCCTTAACAGGAGGAGAAAATTCTCTCTGCTGGTTTAAGACCACGAGGAAGGTAAAGTCATTCAGAGCCTGAGGCATTTGAATGTGCTCCACTGGGAGCTGGAGCAGAGGGAGGAGAGCAGCTGGATCTGTGTTACTGGAGCTAGATCTGTTTCGCCATCATTTAGAGTGCAGTGCACACAGGAACATTTGCAAGAATAATGGCCGTTTTTAAACAGGTACGATAAACAGATTTCAGTGCCACTGGTCGAGCCATTACTGATATGTAGGCTGGTTTAGGCGATCAAACTAACATTTTGACTGTGCCATACTACTGTACACAGGAATGGCTTACACACAGTTATTTCCCTACATTAATTTGGAATGAGAGAAAGCATTTCATTAAAAAAATAAAAATAAAAAAGAGAAATATATTTTCTTGCCTTTTTCCTGAATTTACAACATATATACCAGTAAAACAGTTTCTCAAAATGTATCATTTATAATGGGACAATTGATTGAATCACTGGATTGGAAATATTTATGTTAAACATTTCATAAAAAGGAAAACTTAAGTTAACTTAAACCTGTTCAAATAAGAAGACTAATTGAAAATGCAATGTACATTTCTGGGCAGCCACTGGTGTGATTTGGGGCTAGGGCTGGGCTATACAGCTAAAAATATATAATGTTTCACATCGTTCGGTATCGATAATTATTTTAAACATTTTTTTCAACCTTTTTAAAAACAAAAAGCAATAGAAACATTTTTTTTAATGTAACCACTGCTGTTTTAAACTAACCCAATTTATTAAAGACAAACAAATAGAAGATCAATTTTTAACGGTCAAACAGAAAATAAAAATTATAAAATCTAATTTCTAATGTTTTATATGCAGATTAAATAAGTACTTTTGGCTTGTTTCCCAAGGCCACGGGAGGGTGCATGAGCAAAATAATGCAGTGAAATTGCACAAACATTTATGAATAAAAGAAATACAGCATCATGTATTTATGCATTGATTAACACAACCAACTGTATCGCCGATCACACAATTGCCTTTAAAACATATAAGATGCAGTGAAAAGGAAAAAACTCAATGAATTCATGATGCGTTTCCTAAAAGTTTAAACTGTTTTGCATGGGTTTCTAGCTCTTGTGTGAGAAGCGAGCGCAGCAGTCATGCACTGCTCAAAAAATTAAGCACTAGGGAGCACTAGAATAACACATCCGAGATCTGAATGAATTAAATATTCTTATAAATACTTTGTTCTTTACATAGTTGAATGTGCTGACAACAAAATCAAATGTATTAACCCATAGAGGTCTGGATTTGGAGACACTCAAAATTGAAGTGAAAAAACACACTACAGGCTGATCCAGCTTTGATGTAGTGTCCTTAAAACAAGTCAAAATAAGGCTCAGTAGTGTGTGTGGCCTCAACGTGCCTGTATGACCTCCCTACAACACCTGGGCATGCTCCTGATGTGGTCTCCTGAGGGACCTCCTCCCAGACCTGGACTAAAGCATCCGCCAACTCCTGAACAGTCTGTGGTGCAACGTGGCATTGGTGGATGGAGCAAGACATGATGTCCCAGATGTGTTTAATTGGATTCAGGTCTGGGGAACGGACTGGCCAGTCCATAGCATCAATGCCTTTGTCTTGCAGGAACTGCTGACACAGTCCAGCCACATGAGGTCTAGCATTGTCTTGCATTAGGAGGAACCCAAGGCCAACTGCACCGACATATGGTCTCACATGGGGTCTGAGGATCTCATCTCAGTACCTAATGGCAGTCAGGCTACCTCTGGCGTGCACATGGAGGGCTGTGCAGCCCTCCGAAGAAATGCCACCCCACCCCATTATTGACCCACTGCCAAACCGGTCATGCTGGAGGATGTTGCAGGCAGCAGAACGTTCTCCACAGCGTCTCCAGACTCTGTCACGTCTGTCACATGAGCTCAGTGTGAACCTGCATTCATCTGTGAAGAGCACAGGGTGCCAATGGCAAGTTTGCCGGTCTTGGTGTTCCCTGGCAAGTGCCAAACGTCCTGCACGTGAACCCCCACCTGTGGACATCAGGCCCTCATACCACCCTCATGGATTCTGTTTCTGACCATTTGAGCAGACACATGCACATTTGTGGCCTGCTGGAGGTCATTTTGCAGGGCTCTGGCAGTGCTCCTCGTGTTCCTCTTTGCACAAAGGCAGAGGTAGCGGTCCTGCTGCTGGGTTGTTGCCTTCCTATGGCCTCCTCCACGTCTCCTGATGTACTGGCCTGGTAGCGCCTCCATGCTGAGGACACTACGCTGACAGACACAGCAAACCTTCTTGCTACAGCTCGCATTGATGTGCCATCCTGGATGAGCTGCACTACCTGAGTCACTTGTGTGGGTTGTATTGTGTTGTTACATTGAGTTGTTTAAGTGTTCCCTTTATTTTTTTGAGCAGTGTATTTATTTAGTCTAAAAATGCAATGAATTTGCATTTTCTGTGAATATCTTGGTTTTGGTTTTAACCCTAAACAAGTTCTGCTAAGCATTGAGCTACTATATTTCTAAGCTATAATGGAGCGAATGTGAGTCTCGTGGGCTAGACAACAAAACCTTAAAATACAACATCACTTACATTACCATCACCGTATCTTGTATGCCACTGTTGACTCTCCCTGACTCTCCCACACTTAACGTTTGGTTATACTAATTTGCATTCAGATTATATATATAGGTTTTTTTTTTTTTTATGCCCTCATGACAGGCAGGTACAGCACTCAGTTCAGCATGTCTTAGTGTTTGTGTGTGCACTAAGCATTTTTAAATATCGATACCATTTTATCACGCAGGCCTATTTGCCGCTATTGGATTCTTTGGAAAACTTATTTGGAAATAAGCTTTTTTTGGACACGAACATGAATTCTGCTAATGATGTAGAAACTACATCTCACAATGACATTTAGCCACAATTTTCAGAAAATTAAGCATGAATGTCATTGATGAATTGATTTCCAGAATTGCTGTGAGGGGCAGTGGTCCACTGGTCCTCCTACCTTTACAAACATGGTGTGTTTGTGCTCTTTGGCTAATTCTGCCATCACATCGTTCATCTGCGAACACTGCGGGGCCCATGGTGCATGGAAATGGACAACAGTGAGGGACCTGAAAAGGACAGAGCAGGGTGAGCTTTAGATCACAGACTCTGAGATCCGGAGTTGGGGAGGATCGTCTTGGGGAAATAGACATTTAAAGCAAATGCGTGTAGATCTGAATTAGAGGTTCCATTTAAAATGTGGATCTAGACTGTAATGTAGATCAAACTACATTTTTTAATCATCTGACATTACATCTGACAAAACCTACCACAGAAGTAATGACTAATCAAAGAAATAATTTCTGCTTTCAAAAATAACTTCTAAATTGTCTTTTAGCCTATGCTTTATCTAAAGTGCCTTGAAGTCGCCCTTTTAGGAGCATTTTGGGGTTGTGCTTCATTTATGAAAGCTCTTCAGGTTTAAATACTCATTTACTGTGACCAGCCCAGATCATGAACACTAAACTGCACTACTATAAATACTGAATCGTTTAATTATCTAATAATATGTCTGTTCATTCAGTCTCCTCTGCAATAGGACCAGATGAACAGATTCTACGAGTATTCAATGAAAAACCAAACTGAAAGTGTGGAAGCATATTGGAGACAGCTGTTGATGTAGACTAAAAAAAAGCATAGTAATGTGTTTGTGATTATTACGTCATAACGTTATCTGTCATTACCAAATCAAAATATTAGCTGGAAAAAAGGCCAACATTTTCATTCAAGTTAAATTTTGCCATTCAGGTTTGGAATGACATAAAGGACACTGACTGATTTTAACAATCAAGTCCAAAAGGATTCTTTAAACATGGTGTCTACCATAAAGTCAGCCTAAAGAGGTCTGGTTATGAGGAAAGAGCAATAATATTCACAGTAAGTTAATAACAGCAGACTTGCGACGGGGATATTAAAGACAGCTTAAAGACAGCATTAAATCATGCATTCCAGATTCATATTTATTCATTAATATAGACTTACATTACATATATTTGGGTTTATCTGAACAGGCCATCGATTATTTCGTTCTATTCGAACAAAACGATCTCTATTGACGTTTTATCCCTGTGCATATGTGTTAAATCGGTTTAATGATTGTTTAAGATGAATTGTGTTTCGTAACAGACTTAAAAAATAAAGAATTATTCACTTACTTGCTGTTGTTTTTTAATAATTCCTCAAACTGCTGCAGAGATGTCGCGTCCGTGAGGGTCGCCATGCTGCCAGACATTACTGAGTGATCATCGAATCCTCCATCAGGTCACTGTACTGAAGCAAAGCATTACTAATCAATATACGATATCACTAACATCGAACACAGGTGGTTTTTTGTTTTTTTTAAGAACTTTATTGAACAAATAATGAGTATACAACATACAAACAGATGAAGTATACAATATAGAACAATAATACAGATAACCAGGGGTAAAAATAAATAAATAAAATAACTATGTAAATACACGCAAAAATTCACACATATGTATTGTTTTGAGAGCATTTTTGTTGGTGGAGTCTGAAATTGATTTATTATATACAACTCCATTGATTATATACAACTCCACTTCCTTAAGAAATCGAACACAGATAGTTATGGGAGAAATGTTGTTGAAAATTAGGACGTTTAAATATATAAACATTTGAATATACACAACATATTACGTTTTAACTCACCTTTTCCGAGGTGAAATGCACAGTGTGTGGCAACACATAACTTGAATTAGTATATTTCATTTAAATATGGGAAATAAGTACAATAAAGATAAGACTGGGGACATATTTTAGTGTTTGGGACAAATTGTAAGTTTGTATTTTGAGGTGAAGTATTCCTTTAAATTACATTGGCTGACTCATTCGCGCTAAGGGTTGTCTCGTCGAATAATAATGCTCTATTTGACGTAACCCCGCCTCCATTAGCCCGTACTCTTCACTGATTGGCTGGTGCAACTGTATGTCACTCATCTTGAATGATACAGGAACTTATAATACGGAATAATAGCAGGGCAAGAAGAGTCGCACGGGAATACGGCGGCTTTGTTTTGCTGGTCAAAACGGGCATGTTTGAATTATTGTCTTTTAATAATTACAGATGCCTTAGTGGTCGATGGATAAAGGGGCTCGCATTTGACTGCTTAATACAATGGCTTTTTGACTTTGCATATTGATCCATATGGGAGTTTGGGGAGGATTGCATTAATTCATCAAGTGTTTGAATTAAAGCTAAGCTCTGCAGGCTTCAGCACTGTAAAATAGTCAATGGATTGTATAAGTCCCATGCAGAATAAGAGAAGACATAGTGGAGAGCTGGAACAGAGGCACAACCAGTTGGTAAATGGACTTAATTTTATTTACTATATCCATGCTTTAAACTTGCTGAATTTGTTTGCTTTTGATAGTATTTATTTGACCTTCTGTGGCATTTGCACACAGGCTGTTGCCCTTTACAAAAAGACTTGAGTTATTTTTAGTGCATATTTATATATATATAATCCCATCTGATCATCACTGAAAATAGCTGTTATGATTTATAGAAAGAGAGTGCACCATGGCATGGCAGCCACATTTGCTTCCATTTGCATCCACTTACATAATCAAGCTATAAATAGTTCAGTGCATCTTAATCTTTTGAACTTCACAGAAAAGGCTGTGTAATGGACTGGGAGTCTGTGGCCGGGTTGAACATGGTGCGGACCGTGCGGTGAAGGAAACTCCAATGGACACGTGGGATGCCCAAAATCACAGCCCTCAAAATGGACCCAGCGCCAACGTACCCGGCATGGTATACAATCTCGCACAAGCTTTTTCTCTGCCTCATCCAAAATCCTAATGGGGAATTTTCCCTTTTCTTATGGAACTCCAAATGCACATAAAACAAGTTAGGTCTTTTCTGACATACAGTTCTCAATTGGGTGAAATGTTGCTGTTGTACATGCCAAGGAATATTTTAGAAACTTGGTTTTAAATAATGATTTATTTATTTGTTTAGAGCTCACGCTGTCTCTCTTCTTCCTGTTTCTTTTGTTTACAGTGTTGCCGTGAACATGTATATTGCTCTTATCTGATGTTTTTGTGTATAGAGAGCCTGAGGAATGCATGGGGTTAAAAGTCACAGTCTATTAAGCAGTCTGTTTTATTGCACTGTCTCCGCTTTTAAAAGTCACTGCATTAAATGTTTCACCTTCCTCAGTATTGTTTTCCTATTGTTAACATACTGAAATTAAAATTAGAACAAAGTAAAGTGAGCTTATGCTTAAAACAAGAACAGCAAACATCTGTCATTATGGAATGACACTTTGTTTTCCCTTTTAATAATTGTTCTTGTTTTAATCAAAAAACTCATTTAATTTTGAAACTAGAAAATGACACACATACTGGTGATCATTTTATCTGATTTATTTAGCCTACTTTTATTTTTTGTGTAGTTATTTATTTTTGTAAAATTAATGAAAGCAGTGCAAATCCATTGAAAGTGTTATTTTTCTACTTTTAAGCATTGTTAATATTAATATTGGCTATTTATGCATTTATATTTTCATTACTTGCTCTTAAAAAAAAGGTCTTTAAAAAATCTTACATTTACCTTTTATAAAACCTGCAGAAACTCTGATATTTACATTAAAAGTAACATTGTTTCATTTGGTACTGATCCTTACCAAAAACATATAGAAGTCATGTTTTAGCGTGTTCGTTTAATGACGTCTGTCTAATTGCAATTCTTTTTTTGTGTTTGTCAGCAGGTGTTACCCGCCCCGGGACGCAGTGCAGGACAGTATTGCCCCAGGTGTATGGCGGGTGAACCTGTGAGTAACATTTGGTATTCTTCTTTGTGGATTCCAAATAATATTCCCCTCTTATTTCATGTCAAAAGCATGTGTGGATAACATGCCACTTATCATAATATGACACATTCATCAAATTTTGTGCGCACACATGCACTCAATCTACCCACAGCACTTTCACCGGACGGCGTTGATGCAAGCAACGTGATTGCCTTTGGAAATTTTGTACTTCCTGCAAATCAATATTTATTCATGACGAGAAAGAAATGCACATTTTGAACGGTTTTCCCGCAGGCCAGAGTACCTACCAGCTGATCTAACCACTACGACACGGGAACAGTCAGCATATATGAATATCAATTTGCGTTGGGTTAATGAACATTATACATACAATGCATAGAGTGTTGAGTGAAGTTGACCTGTGTCACATCAATGTTTCTCTCTCTCTCTCTGTCTCTGACAGGGCCATATAAACCACATCATGAGATATTGATCAGCGTTGCCGATGACTCCTGGAGAAAATGAATCGACTGAGTAAACGGCCAATGCAGAGAAGCAGTCTGCAGTTTATCCGTATCGTGTGGGTTTTTTCCCGCATGCTTTGTGCCTTCCATGCATTTTCCAGCTGGCCTCACCTACCTACAGTACTACCTATTATTGTTTAGTAGCAATGAGGTTCCCATTACCAAGAACACTCCGGTGGCCATGAATGATGGTTGAGATCACACTTGTAGTGAAGTGTGTTGAGATTTTTGCACTGTCCATTTTTCAGTGTTGCATGGTCTTGAATTTCAAGAAGGAATTACTACTGTAACTGTAATTTTAACCAAGTTTGTGAAACCATATGCACAAATAATCTTTTTTAGACTATTTTTCTAACAAAAAAAAAAATCTAATAAAATATAAAAATGAGGGAATTTTCAGGATTAAATGTTATCTCACATGTAAAATGTTTTTAAGCATGTTCATGGTTTAACATTTCAGTTGCATATCATTCAGCAGTTGAACGTCCAGAAATGTATGTCAGCATGTTGTCACTGTGTTCTTGTCAGTAATTAATTTGATAATAATTAAATAATTGATAATAATAATTATTTTTTTATTTGTAGAAAGCACATTTAGTGATCTAACCTATTTGTAGCCTTTGTAAACCCAATCCAAAATATATTGCATAAAGCTTTTGTGATTTGATTTTTCTCAGACTCTTTAAAAAAAATAAAAATACAGCATCTATACATGCTGTTTCCAAAAGTGCACACAAGATGGCAGTGTCTCATTCTATTTTTTTCTTCTAGTGGGTACTTGGGCAAGCCATTAGAGTTTAAAATCCAGCTTTTAAATATTTGGTACCACCATACATCTGTTTCTCAGTTTAATTCATTTGAAATAAAGTTATTGAAATCAAAACATTAAGTTTTACAATGCATGCTATATTTTTAACGGCCACGTGCATATATAACCCACCTTCAGCATACTTCTAACAAAGTTTTATTTTCTAAATAATGACTTTGATTAATAAAAATAGCAACTGCACCACATTTTGATGCCTTTTCCACGAGGAGCAAAGACTTGTATCAGCTATTCCCCTCAGACAGCGAGTTTTAATACTCATTTTGACATGAGCGACTCTTCTCGCCGATATGACTTCCTCAAGCTGCGGCCCAGCTCATAAAACAAGCTTCTCGTACAAGAGACTTATAAGAGTGGCCGTGTATTCATAAGTCATAGTTTCTGCTCCTGTAAGTTATAAAGGAATTACCTCAGCTCAGGAGGAGCCGTGGGGACGGGTCGAAGTTTGTGCTAAGTCAACCAAGATGGATTTAAGTATATTACCAGCTCAATCTTCCTCACCCTCCCTCAGTGTTAGCTTTTGTCGGTGGAGAAATGAGAGGCAGCGTTCAGACAAAGCTTGACCTCTTGGGGCCGGCTCTCAGAGCCTAGATTTTCAATAATGTAGGACAATAAAGCTTAGTCCTATAACCTACTGCAATATGCTACAAGTGTAAAGAGCTTAGCTGCTAATAAAGGAGGCCGAGGAGTGAGAGCGCGAGCGGGGAAAAAAAGGGAAAACAACAACTCATCTTCAGAACTCATATTTGGAGATCAAGTGTGGCCCATAAGAGCTTTTCATAAGGACAGTAATGAGATGCTGAGGAGGAAGACGAGGAGATCAGGCCGGTCAAGCCTGACAACTGCTATCTGACACAGTGGATATGAACACGGTAGTCCCTCCGAGCGCTTGTGACAGGTGCACATATATGTTTGTTTAGATGTTGGTGCTTTCGGCCTCATAGATGAGTTATTATTTTCCTCTCCTGCCCCCTCCGCTCTCGCCGTGACCTGACGCTGCGTGGACCTGCTCCTGGTTTCCCGTAAGTGGCCCAGGTTGCCGGTGTGTTCTCCTTAGGGAGACAAAGGGCTATTATGGGTTTATTGTACAGATCAGCGGGGTCAGGGTACACCGTGTGCACATGCAGGGGTAATTTCTGGTTCGCTTTGGTTGTCAGCAGTGAGGAGGAGGAAAACCAATCAAGCGTTCTAACGTGCTGACTAGTTGCTTTCTTGATTATGTATGCGTATTAATGATGAAAGTTCCGTAGCCTGCACTCTTACACACAAAGGTTTTGTATTGGCATTGATGCGACCATGAAGTACCGTTAACATTCCAAAGGTTCTTTATAGTGTTCTTTAGATTATTACTAAAATGTTGACACAATAAGGAGAAATGATCACTGAAAGGTTCTCTGGAGAACCCTAAATTGTTCTTCCATAACTAAAGCACCCTTTTGCTACTTTATATTAAAGATGGTCACAATGAAAAGTAACATTCAAAAAGGGTTATCAATGCCACTGAAGAACCATTTTAGGTTCCACCAAGAAGCTTTCAGTGAATACACACTTAAAAATAAAGGTATTCATTGTTTGAGGAATTCATTTAATATTTTCTATTCACAAAAGGTTCTTTAGTTAAGTAATATGTACTTTACACTAAAAAAGGGGTATTTTAAAATCTCTTCACTGAAAGGCTCTTCGTGGAACAAAACGAAACAAATAAACCTTTTGGAAACTTTATTGTTAAAGGTGTAGGTTTTAAAGGAACATCATTTTTTATTGTGAAAAGCATTTTAATAATAAATAATGGTAATAATTACTTCCCATTCATCCAGGAACTGGAAGATCAGTTTAAGCGCAGTGCACTGTGGGATACATTATTCCACACAGTGGAACTTCAGATGTACATTGCTGTCATGTGACCTTGTGTGTGAACGCTGGTCTTTTACCTTTTTAAAATTATACTCATACATTTTGAGTGTAACTTTTGGCAAAAAAAGAAACTTGTATTGAGTTTTTCCAAATAATAAGCATAGACAGTATTGGGTAGATGCAGCATGAACGGTGCACAAAATTTAAGAGTAAAATTAGCTGTCTGTTCTTGTGCTGTCCTAGTTAAATCTCACTGTTTCCCTGCTGTCTTTAACTTTGTCTGTAACAGGTTGAGAATCACTGCTTTATGCCTTCTGAAAATGTGTGCTTTGTGCACATTACACTTTTTATTTACTGTAGGAAAGAGTTGAATATTTGTATCGGCTATTATCTGGTTATTAAATCCAAATAAAAGAGAGCTTTTGTTGTGCGCGGGCCCTTCTTCTGGCTCAGGAATCTCGTAAAAGCTGGATTTCTCTCTGTTGCTCAATGGGAAACCTCAGTTAAAGAATCTAAAGGCCTAAACTCAGCAGTGACAAAATTTCCATCCTTCCCCTGCCTCTTCCTGAAGAGTAGGGCCCGTCTCTTTCATGGCTGTGTTCTTTTCTGGATCTCATATACTCTTACACCATTTCCACCTACTTTGTTTATGAGGCTTTGATCCACAATATTCTAGGCTAAGTTACACCCATGCTCTGCAAGGTGAACCTGTCGGCATTGTTCCCAACGGGAACCTAATACTCGTGGAGTCTTTCCTCTCTCCTCTCAAAAAACTGCTCTCTTTAGTAACAGAATTCTCCAAAGATGCTGAACAAAAGGTCATGCACAAAGACACAATTTTATGCTCCTTTAATGAGTCAAATTTGCTACCTCTGCACTCACTTAAAGATGCTTTGCTAGATAACGGCGCATTATCAAAACCCTTGTCAATAAAGGGTGTAACTCGTTGAATGCGGTCAAAGGGAGCGAAAAGTGTAAATGCACCACGCAGGTGACCTGTGTATATATGACCATTTTGCACTGTTGAGATATCTACATCTTTCGGCCCAATCTTTTGATGTTTCCTGTTTATGAATGGACTGAAAGCTGCGCATTGTGGGAAAGAATAAAGACCGGTGGAGGTGTCTGCATTATATCTGTTAAAGAGAGTCTCAGAGACATGAATGTGGGGCACTGATTCATTGTGTCCTCACGGTTGCCTCATTCAGACTTTCATGCAAGCCTTTTGTCCTAAATCTTCAGATCCATCCATTTAAAATCACACCTGACAATGCTCTCATAGACGGCTATATGCATTTGCGGACTGGTGGGGGGGCTTTTGTTAAATCGCTTTTATAAATGGATGATTTGGAAGGGATTCGCTGGATTGTTTATGTATTTATTTCATTTTTATCCAATCAATATCCCATTGCAGAGAGATATTGTGATGTGTAACCTTTACCCAATATGTTTTATTCATCTTCAGAGGAAAACGTGGGATGCAGAGGACTGAACGTCCCTCAAACGTAATAATCAAACCACACAAATTAGTCTGGCTGCAAACAATAATCTAGCAATGTAGGGAAACCTTTTAATGGGCATGAAATTGAATAACGCTTGAAAACGATGTGAAATGTAAGAAACTGGTAACAGGGTTCTCTTTTGTTCTGCATTGGGAACTCTTCATGGGCTGAACATAATCACATAAAGGTGTCTAGGACATCTTTATCAAATATTAATGCCTCGTAGTATGAAGTCAAGGTCGGTGGATGATAAAAACAGCTGGAGATGGAAGGTTATTATTGCAGATCTCACAAAAACAAATGTGCTTAATTTTTGTGTATATTATACATTATATACACGCACACACGCCTATATGGTCTATACATGTTATCAAAAGGATTTGTGATAGTCAGCTTTGATAGACATGCAAGTTCATATTCACAGATAATAGATCATATTCCGCATTATGCGTGCTTTTCATCTTCTTTGCATTTCTCCCACAGGTGACAGGTTGCAAAACAATGCCACTATACTTGTTTTAACTGAATTATCTGTTGTGTGTGTGTGTGTGATGATATGTCACCAACCGTGAGCAAATTTGTAACTCATGCTTTGAAAGAAACACACATCAAGTCATGCAAAAATGCGCTTTTATTTTTCGAAAGCCACATCTCTTAGCATCGCTCGCTCTCCTGGGAACGGAGACCTCGGCGAGACCTCTTTCCCTTCGGTGAAAAAAAACAATAGCACAACTGATGCTGGTGTATTTTAAGGTTTTTTACTTAGCCTCGATCACCTCTGTGGCTCTTAGTGAGCCTTGACAGTGCTCGAAGCTCTCCAGGCGCTCAAAGCATTCCCCACAGACCCACACAACACACATGATGCCATGAAAGCATGTAGAGTAGCGCTGCCGTGTCGACCTGTCAGTCAGGAGTCAGACGCCGCTAACAGTTGAAATGCTGGAAGTGTTCGACCACGCACGCACACACACATAAAAACAGGCCTCTCTCGCTCTGTTTAACGGCAGGCTGCGTGTCAGAAGAGACTGAAGTGAACAAAAGGAAACGAAGCCCACGTGTGTCATGCGGGAAGGGAGCTAATGCTGCCGTTTTATCTCCTCGCGCCCTCCTGATAAAGAAAATAAAGCATAATCTTGATTAATAATGCATGCCGAGTTCACAGCCCCCCTGTCTTGTTTGTATCTACACAGCAGTCGTGGTAAATACATCGGAAGATGTTTACAGAGGAAGCCGCGCACCTGGCTTTAAAGGTTAAATCAAATCCGAGTCAAAGAGGGGCGAACTTGCAGCCTGTCCCCTGAGGGAGCGCAGAAAGGTAAAGAGAATTAAGACGCATGCTGTTCTGCTGGGGAGGAAACTTTGCGGTTCCTGGCAACGACAGGCCTGTCGATTCACACTCGCGCAGATTCAATTCACATCTTTCTACTCACCTCCGGCTGCCAAGTGGGATAAACACGCTGCTGACTGTTCTCTGATTAGCTTGAAATATACATTTGAGGCAGCGTAAAATGCTGGAAAACACCTGTGAGTGATAGCACGTTTCGTTTCCTGCAGTGTATCTGCAGCGTTGACAGTTTTTTAGTGATGATTTTTGAATGAATAAATAAATACCTCCCAAGGGAAAATAAGAAAACAGGAAGTCAGATGTGCATAATGGCCCATGGGTGTGGCGTGGTGTGGTGTGTGAATATGAAAAAATATTGTAGTTTGTGTTTTTAGCATCTTATGTTAAATTACTTAAAATACTAACTTTTCATGCATTAAGAAACTAATTATTAATAATGAATCCAACATGTTCTTTCTCTGATGCAAATGTTTTAGACAAAGTCTAAAAGTTCAGTTCTGAGGTGTCCTCAGTGTCACCATCATCCTAAAATGTCTTCTCTAAAATCTACTTAAATTACAGACACTTCCTAATGACATCATCACCATCGTCGTCATCCAGGCCAGAAAACTGATATCACTTTGGAGGGAATATGAGTGAGTAAAAATTACAGATTTAATAATTTTTCTGTGTTTAATGACAGATACATGAAGACAAAAAAATGGTTTGGTGGAATGAGCTGATATGTTTTTACATTACAGTCTCAAAGTCTGTGGGATACCTTTCTAGAAATATGTTTTATGAAGGTTTATTTATTGAATCTTGCACACAGTAGAAGATTCAAGTTGAAATTGGCAAAAGTTAAATGATCTGAGCAGTTTACTTACTGTTACTGTGAGGTTTCAGTGTTCTAAATATTCATCCTATAGTTGATTGTTCTGTAAAACATCCTTAAAATATGGATGTTTTACAGAACGGCCCGTATTTCACATTCAGAACCATTTCACCGTGAGTTATGAGTTTATTTTCTGCTCCAAACAGGAAATAACAAGTACACACGAATGCATCATTTTTATTTATTGCATATTTAGCCCACGCTACAGCTCAATGAACAAAATCATCATAAACAATAAACACATTTCTTTGCTCGGTTTCTGTGATCAAAGCTTTGGCAGCCTAATCTAAGCAATTAATCCATTTATCAGCGGCGCACTAGCAAACATGCCCTCCATATGCTGTTTCCAACACACCCTCTTCCTCGCAGAGCAGCTCAGGAAACTAGGGCGGCTCTTCACCAAGGCGATGTGTTCACCACAATCACGTCGCTCTTCGTTCTCTTGGATTTTTAAATCAGTGGAAATGAGTCTGTGCCTACAATCTTTTAAAACTTCTGCACACACACACACACACACACACACACATACAAAATAGAAAACAATACATGTGAAATTGGGGGCAAAAGGTTTTTGAACGCAGATGTTGCATTTCACTGTTTAATTTAAAGCTCTGTGAATTTTTTCACAGTTTTTTTCACCTCTGTGGTCCCGGTACACAGTGCCGAGCTGACAGCACTTATTTTAAGCATTTACTTGGTGTGTTTCTTTTTTTTTTTTTTTCACGGCTGCATCTTCATCTTTCTGTCTGTTAATAACGTAGAGTTCACACATCAGAATGATCTTCACGTTCTCCATCTGAGCAGGTTTCCTTTCTTACTTTCTCTGTCTTTTTCTTTCTCTTTACAGCTCTTAGATTCTTTGACAGCATCTGTCAAAACATACGACTTTCCAAAAACACACTCATCCAGAGGAAAACCTTTAATTCGGAAGACCTCACAACTAAATATAACAGCCATTTTTGTGTATCCATTATTGAAATATAATGAGAGACATTCATTAATAATCTTTGGAAACTGTGTAGATTGATCCAAAACTCAAAGAGCACATGGAAAATCTGGGATTTATATATATATATATATATATATATATATTTATTTATTTATGGTCATGTGACTCAACAAAATGATCTGATTTTTATTTTGATTCTTTAAGAACAACATTTTAGAACTACACATGCTCTTAATTTTAAATGAAGATCCACTATGTTTTTAAAAAGTTTTTAAAGATATTTTCTTAAACTTAGGAAATTCTATTACTAGGCAAACACCTTCAAAGAAATGTGAACAGAATCAACCATTAATGCTTTTTTTTTTACAATCTAAATCTAACTTTAAAAACCCATTTGCTCTTTTGCACTGTTTTAACTTGTTACTCACCATGCAAAAAATCTGGCAAGGCAACTTTCTAAAAAATCATGCTCGTCAGGTTTTTTGCTTTTTTGTCAGCATGTGTGCTTCTGTGATTAAAGCATTTGGATGACACTAAATGCTAAATTCTGAGACATTCTGAAAATCATAAAATTGTTATTCCGCTCATTAAATGTTGCACCAAATTAGCAAATCCCCAGCCTTTTGGACCCCACTGTATATTTGCCCAATATCTTTCACAGTTTGCAGTGGCGCTATTCCACTAAAGTTCCTCAAAGATATGTGAGAGTAAAGCATCCCAAAAGCAGTCGCCTGATAATTTCGAGGAATCCGCATCTGATGTTTTGTGTTGCACTTAAAAATGCATAAAATGCTGCTTTTCGGAAATAAATAATTCCAGCAGCTGTTTTCATCTCCATCTTTTGAGGAATATCATTAAAGAGGCTGTTTGTTTGCTTCCTCTGTGTGATTAAAGGTTCAGTTATGCACGTGGGCGGCGTCGAGCATCTTTAGAATGAAACTGTCTGAATCTGTTCAGGGCAGAGATACAGTAGAAACCACAGAAGACGGCGATATCCCCACATGATGCAAAACGTGTGCACACACAGACTGCCTTCTCAGACATGGGACTTGTCAATACTGTAGTCTGATTCTAGACATCCAGAATGAGTCTTAATTCTTAAGAGTCTTAGTGTGAAATTGTTTCTGAAAGCTATAACAATTCAGGCTTGATCAAAACAATGGACGACAAAAAAAGAATCTATTTCACTATTAAGGCTACTCAATTAAAAATTGATGGGCTAATAATGCACCTGGATACAATCTGACCTGCCATTATGTGGATGTAAGACACGTCTCTAAGTGAGTGTGCGCCTCCACTCTTACGCCAGTGCCACTGGGAATTTAAACTGCAACGTAACACAGCAATAAGGGGCTGTGTGAACTTTGACCTGTTGACCCTCCCTATTAGAGCTGGCAGCTGGGGAATTTCATTTTGATACAGCAAGGCAGTCACTAACAGTCCCGCTTCGTGCTACGAGTTGTCATTTCTCACATTTTCAATTTCTTTCCTCCGTAGTTTTCATTTCATAGCGTTGACCTTTTTGACTCTGTCATGTGGAGTGTTTGGGTGATGTGCTCTCAGGAAATAGCAGGAAGTTCCGAATGATAAATTGTGGACTACATTTAGTAGTCTCGTTGCATCACAATAGTGTGCAATCGAGTGAGAACTGGTTTTGTTCGGCAGCTTAATCTGAAAGTGAAATCGGGGTTTCCTAGAGAAAGCTTCAAATAGCAACCTTTACATTCTTTTTTTTACTGTATTGAAAGTGGGGCTTTTTATGTTTCTGAGGCATTCGGAAACAAAAAGGGGAAATTGAGTATGTTCACATTTAATGAGCTGGATCATGACTAAACCCCGACTATGAGCTGTCCTACGTGTGACAGCTTTGCTCAAATATGTCCGAAATGTATGAAAAAGAAAACGTGCATTTTCTCTATCTGTTCCAGTGTTGCTGTAGCTACTGCATTTTACCTAAGCCCTAAAATAGTTTCATGAATAGGCAAATAAAACTGAAATTGCAAAGTGGAAAACAGAAAGATTTGCAAGCATTTACCTTTAAATGCATGCATGGCAGAAAGTCATATTTATTGTGATTGCATTGTTGAAAGGAATTGGAAAAAATATATAACATTTCTTTCTGTACACTGTCAGTAGAAAACAATTTAATTCAGTGCATTATTGGCTGATTCGTTGCAATTACGCAAGTGATTGACTAGCAGTTTCTGAGTGAAAATGGTTTCTACATCACTTCTTAGTGTAGACTTTAGAGAAATAAAAACACATGCAGCAAGCACTAAGAATCATGTACTATCTTTTATTATATATTTTATTATTTAAAGGTTCTATTCTACTCTATTCTTTATCAGATGCAGCCTCTGACCTGCAGGCTCCGACTGAAGGGTCTTTTTTTTTTACGCCTCAGGCCTGTAGGTGGGGCAATGGCACCACATAATGGACCTTTCCGTGCCAGAAAAGCCTGAGATCGTGTCACCTACGGGGGCAGAAGTGACTGAAAGCCTATAGAAAGGCCTGAATAGACAGACCGGTGGCTCTTCCTCTCGGTTACCAGATGTTCAAGCTCCCAACGAGCGTCTGATTTGGGAAAATAACTGGGAGAAAGTAGGTCAATCACGTCTCGTGAAGGACGTGCTGCTGGTGACAAACTCATCTCAGGGTGAGCTGTTTAAACCCGAGACTTGAAATCTCTGTGTCTGTCACTGGTGGTGTATGTGTACGGGGCCCCGAGCGCAGGTGCAGCTGACGGCCCCGCGCCGTTAATTACCCCGGTAAACTTTGTAATCACGAGAGTTTACGGGATCTACTGAAATGAGCTGTAGCTGACCCGCTCCGTCTCTTTTCAGAGCCCATTTCCACTGGATATTTTACATGTTAATTGTGTAGAATGGCTCTCCGCTCCTTTCTTTCTATAGGTGCTGCCTGGAGCTGCGCCTCGGGCTCTCTCTCTCTCTCTCTCCCTCTTCATTTCAGCAGCAGAATGAAAATGCTAATTATTATATGGCAACCTCGACATAACCAGCCCATTTCAAATGTTCTGCTGTTTCCATTTATAATCAGCTGTGAATCGCGATCTTTGTTACACTGACACACAAAGAAAGAACTTGAGGTTAATCATGACAAATAGTCTATTATTATTATTGGTTCTTGTTTTGTTGGTGGCGTTTAAACATGGTTTTATAAATGTGTCATTTTAATAGCTATTATAATTTAAACTTTTGATAGGCTACTATTAACATACATCGTCAACATTGTTATTTTTTCCCCTCTACTTTTTCATAATTTAAATTTGATGTAACAACAGTAATAAAAACAAAACTAATAATAATAATAATAATAATAATGCATTAAGCTACTTAAAGATGCAAATATAAGGCAAATTATAGAAAAGTTGGTCTCGTGCATCAGTGGGCTATTTAAAATGTTACTTTCAAAAGATAACATTTTAACATAACGAAAAATATATAGTCTGTGTGAAATTCGTACGTAACTGGTTTAGAATAAATATTACTTTTATTTAAACGAAATAAATGCATACAGGAATGGTGACCTGTTTAATGTCGTCAGGAAGCGTATAAGGATTGAAGTTATTTCCAGCCAACTATAGAGCTGAAGTTTGTAATTGTCACTGGAGTTGTATTGGGACATCTGCTCGACTGTATCAAAGCCGACACGAGAGTCCCAGCGGCTGAGCAAAAATCTGAGTTAATTAGCGCGATACATGTTTAATTAAAGCCAATTACAATATCTAAAATTACCTAATCGAAACCTGTTTTCACAGTGAAGGTGCCCTCAGCACGATCTGTTTCACACAGAAATAACACATGCATTTTGCAGCACATGCACTTTGTGCTTCTGCACGATACAGATGCTGCTGGATATGGAGATGATTTTTTTTTTTTTTCGTCTGCATATAAAAGCATCAGCAGATATTGGACACGACGGCGTGTCACACGATGCAATACTTTTATTGGAGTTTGAATTGTTTTCTTGTTCCGGTTTCTTGAATTGCGAGACCATCTTATTTATTTATTTTTTTAATGCATGCATGTACGCGCAGACTGTTTAATTGACGTTGGGCACTTTAATCTGCGAAATGAGGTTTTTTAGTTGGTTTCTTAACATTTGATAACCATCAGACTTCGCCTCTTCCTTTTTATAAAGTCTTTCTCGTCGTCTTTTTAAATTCCGACTGTTTGATGATTGCAAGCACATCCGATACACGACACTCGTGAAGTGATAAATTCTAGAACTGTTTAAAAGAGAATCAGAAACTGATTGGATCATGTCGGGTCGATATTAGGCTATTGATTAGTGCTCCTTCCCTGTTTAATTGTGCTGTGATCTCAAACGCTGTTCCGCAGATGCGTCGAAAGGAGGCGCTCTTCATCAAATTTCTCTCAAAGATTAAAAGCTGCTCCGCCAAAAAAAGGCTCCTGCAGTTTCCTCCGAAAAATAAATTCATATATTTCCACGTTTTATTCATTTAGGCTGATATGCTCAAATTCGTCTTTGAGGGAGAGAACGAGATTGAGATTTGAGATATTGTTAACGATATTTTAGAAGAGGTAAATAATTAAGCACATTGTTTGTCTGTTTTTCTACTGTCGATGTATTATTTATTCACATATTTTATTATTTATGTATTTTATTATTTAACGCTATTTGCTTTTTAGGCTTTATTTCGACCCGCAACAAATCCACAATAGAAATAAAATAAAATAAAATAAAATAAAATAAAATAAAATAAAATAAAATAAAATAAAATAAATAAATACTCTATATATGAACCGGTATAATTGTATGCAATATCTGCGCTTGTTTTAAGCATACATTTATATAATAGCGCCAGAAACAACAATAAACTGTTATAAAAAATGATGACTTGACTCTAATAGCAGTGCACATAATTCATCAAGATTTTATTTGCCCTCATTTTTCCCTTTTCTGATCATTAACGATGTAATTAGTTGTCATGATTAAGGTGAAGAGAACATATGCAACAGTTTAAAAAATGCAAAGACGAATGATTGATTCACCCTGTTTGTCATGCACTGACGTTTACGCATCTTTGATTTCCATCTCTCTCTCTCTTTCTCTCTCTCCCACACTCCCTTTTAGATAAACCCACTGCAAATGTAAAAAAAAAAATATATGTACATATATTTTCCAGTCTCAATAAAAGAGGACTTGGTTTTAAAAGCATGCAAATCTGAAATGTTTTCAAGTTGGCTAGATGCACTTTATTTTTGAAAACACCGCGTTTAAATAACTGGAACGTTTGGAGCTGGCACATCAGCTTAAAACCTAGAAACTTGAGCACTTGGATTGATATTCCGAAGGTAAATCATCTTTCAACATCTCCACATGAGTTACGATGAGCTGGTTCACGCCTTTCGCTACACGAAGTGCTCTCTGAGTGGTCAGTTGTCCGATTTTACGCACCCAGAATCTCAGCACTGCTAATTTAATTTCATGTCTCAATGCCAATAACAGCCCGAACGCACATGTCAACGCTTTTCTTTGATGCTGGAGACAGACAGGCCCTCACTCTCTCCAAGCAATTTTATTACGGCCATTCCTCACCTCTGCAGCTTCTCTAGAGTTTTGCAGGTGTCATTTCTGCTCCAGACCTTTAAGATTAAAACTGGGCTTTGGATGATCTGGCCGTGCGCAAAGATGCAAATAGGAAAGTCGTGGTGCGCTGGTATGATGCGTGGAGGGGACATCTGGGCACTGGCCATCTGACTGACTTTGCCTTGACATCTGGGAAAGCCACTGGTGTGTGGCACGCGAATCGGTTGATGTCGCTATTTAAATGCAAATTTGTTGGGGATCATTGGAGCCTCACCCCGTAAATTCACACAAAAGGAACACTTCACACACAATAAGGAGGAGGGTCGTTTCTTCGGGAGGTCTTGGCAACGCCGAACAAATCTTATTCAAACCCACACACACCTTCTGCATGACTAACTTTTCCTTTGTCCTGCGCTCTCGGTTAGTACATCTCCCCAAATAAGATCTAACATGGGCAGACAGAATAGAGCTCAATCCGCAGCGTTCACTTAAAAAAAATCAAATAAAAATAAATAAACGCTCCAGCTTTTAGGTGTCAGAGTTAGAAAGATGGTTTTCTAAAAATAACCCATGAACACTGAGCACGTTTTTATTATCGTCAACAATAATTAACAAATAAAAATATTAGATGTTTGATTGTTGTTGTTGTTATTATTGGCGTATTATTATTGTGATTATGTAATGCAAACCATTTAAGCTTTTTTGTCCCTACAGAACATTTTGCATGAAATGTGCAGATATTGTAGCCGCGCCTTTCATTTTTAATTTATTGTTATTATTATTATTATTATTTATTTATTTTTTATTTTTTTGCATAACAAAAACTGACACATCTGACATTTTTGGAAATGCAAAACGCAATTAAAGCGGTTATCACAATAAACACGCCGGATTGTCATAAATTTGTCCCGCACTTTATTTTCAAACGTCGAGGAGCGAAAGTGAAAGTTGGTGCATTAAATAGCGCATTTTGCACGCTTTGGCTCCGGGCTCCAGATGAGCCTCAGAAATGAGCCGAGATGGATTCAGGCGAGCAGCTGATTCTCCAGTCTCCGGCCAGATGGCTTCTGAACACAGATTTGCATTCATTTTCGCCTAATATCTTCCAAAATAGAGGGGCAGCTGCATTTGTTGTCAAATAAGGTTTAAAACTCCTTTTTAGGACGGGATCGTTACCTACGCGATGGGATTGTTGAACTTCTCTAGTCAACAGTATCAGATTTAAAGGGATTTAGACTAAAACCCTAATTTGGTAATCAGATTGAAATCGCTTTGGTGTGTAATCTGTGTTAGAGATACTGTAGATTAGGCCTAGGGTTAGCAAAGCTGAAATATTTATCATGGTAAATTAGAACAGGTTTGGATAAAATGAAAAAGAATACCACTTTAAAAACAAAAACAAAGAAATCACATGCCAAATAGGTATCCGGAAACTTTAGGTTTATTTATTAGCGCGCGCGTAATTTTATTCGAGTTTTTGATAACAGTAATTATAAGCACATTTCACGCGAAACATAAAACAACCGGTTCGTGATTAAGACAAATAATAATCATCATCATTTGCTGCCTAGAGTGCCATTTAACATTAAAGTTCACAGAGGCATTCAGTGTATGCATGGATCAAAGTCATTGCGAATTAAAGACAAAAAGCATATCAATCTTAAATTGTCGTAAAATATAATTTTATTACTTACGTATTTAATTAGACGACGATGCAATGTGATGGATTTTGAGTCGAGGCAAGAGCAACAGCTTTGATAATTCACTTATCTTTGGCAATAGTCATTAACCCCCAACACTAGCAGAATAGATTGCAGTGTAAAACACATCTCTCTTCTCCTCTCTCCGTCCATCCATCCATCCCTCCCTCCAGCGCACAGGGTCCCCAGATAACCAACACTTCCATTTTCGCCCATTAATTCAAATATTAACATACATGCAGAGTCTGCCAATATCGGAGACATGAGCACCTTACGAAATGAAAGGGAAAAAATGACCCTTATTGTCCTGATAAATGATTTTATTTTTATTACAAAAGACATCCTACTTCTTGCGCATAGAAGGAGAGGGTGGACGCAATGTTTCCCCCGAGTCCTTTCACACTTTCAGATGTAATTCTGCAATAATTTACAAAATTAAGCGTGTACGCGATAGGACTAGGAGTTTGACATCGCCTCGGCTCGCTCCACGCACGCAAACCGGGTCTGAGTTTCAAGCGGTAAACGTTGCCATAATTTAAGACGCGCATTACGCCATTACACAGATGCCCAGGGTGTTTATTATAAGGCGCATGTAGTCTTAAAATGCCAGTGCACCTTCCTGATTTGAGAGTAATCAAAGTGAATCGATTTGGAAGCTCGCGTCCGGGACGTTTGGCACCGCTGTCATAGAGTGATGATGGCCAAGTAAGACTTTTTTAAGGTTCAGTTTTATTCTGGAAAGCATTTACAGCGGATGGGTGGTCAGTCAGTGCTCTTTTGCACTCTATAAACTTGCGTGGCAGTTTTTCCAGGAAATCTAGTTCCCGCGCGCCGCGCTTTATTCGCGGGCTTTCATTATCATTCGTTTTTGTTCCTCTCTGATGATTACTTGACACGATGCGCACTGGAAAAGCAGCAGCAGCAGCAGCAGCGACTCTAGTCGCGTATATACTCACGGTCTAAGCTTAAAGCCCAGCGACAGGAAGCGTCAATCCTCTCCATGTATGGGCAAAGCCACGCCCACGTGCGCGTCATCCTCTGACAGAGTGGATCCCGTGGGTCTGGAGTTTTTGGCTCCCGGGAAAGGTTCCAGTCCTGGGGGATAGAGGGTTGAGTTTTGTATGCTTCCATCCATTCTGCAAAGACGCGCTAAAGGCCCCTCATCATCCTCTCCCGTGTCCGGGAACACCTCCACGGTGATCATTTACGCGTTTATTTGTCTTTTGGAGCCAGAAGTGGTGGATTCAGCAGTGTCCCGAAGCCTTTTTTGATGCTGTTGTTATAGGATGCCACCAAGCTAAGAGCATCATCACCATCATCATCATCATCATCAACAACAACAACAACAGAAAGTTGCAAGAAATGTTTAACTGAATTAAAACGAGTCTAATATCCCTGCTATTTGCGCGAGTTGTTTCGCTTCTTCCACGGGAGGATCTCCATCTATCCAAACAAGCTGCTTGGAGAGGCTTGAGAATCTTTACGCACTGAATCGTTCATGTGGTGCCAACGCAGGACGGACTGAAGAAGGAGTCGGGACAGCTTTTTCTTTTCTTCTTCTTTTTCTTCTTCTTCCTTTTCGACAAATCCCAAACAAACTCTCACGGCTATCCGAAGGGGCTCTTGGAGAGACGACGCGCCCTCGCTCACACTCTCATTTCATCTCTTTGGCTGGAAGTGGGTTGCACGCGAACTGTTTTAATGTTTGGGATTCAGGAAAATATACCAAGAGGGGGGACCACTATGAAAGAGGAACCGCTGGGCAGTGGCATGAATCCGGTCCGATCGTGGATGCACACGGCTGGGGTGGTGGATGCGAACACGGCCGCCCAGAGGTACGTTTGCCAAATCATCCGATTTTTTAATGCATTTCTCAGATCGACCCCTAAATCCCCAATATGCCATGTATCAATTACACTCTCCCCATGCACCTCTTCGCCGCTTTCCCCTGTTCATTACATCATATTACAGTTTAAGTGACAAATCAAGAATTCTCCCATGTTTTCATTCTATCTACATCTATCTATATCTCAAGTGAACGCCTGTTGTTTTAACCCACACTGGTGTCTTGTTTTCCCCCGCAGTGGAGTTGGTCTGGCACGGGCGCACTATGAGAAACAACCGCCATCCAACCTCAGAAAATCCAATTTTTTCCACTTCGTCCTGGCGCTTTATGACAGACAGGGACAGCCAGTGGAGATCGAAAGGACAGCTTTTGTGGACTTTGTGGAAAAGGAGAAAGTAAGCGCCGCTCTGGAATACTGCTTTGAATTTTCACCTTAAAACTTCCACACTTCTAGATCTTTGGAAACACGTGCGCCATTAAACCGCTTTGACGGATTTCACAGAAAAACAAAACAAAACCCAAAAAATAGATATGCATTATACACATTATTGCCGGGAATTAATCTACTAAATACAACCTTAAATAAAGTTACTGGATTTAAAAATGCTTAGAGAACATGCATACAGACAAAAATGCATGCATTTCATAAACACACTAAAATAAAAATATCAACAATGCCAATCTGACCCCAAACAAATGCTTATTTTCAGGAACCTAACAGTGAAAAAACTAACAATGGGATACATTACAAACTACAACTATTGTACAGCAACGGTAAGTGTAAATTTCTCTATTCAGCAAGGATAGATTTACAAGTGTTTTTATTCGCTCAATGGAGCCGTATTAGTTTCCTAAAAATGTAGTTCAGTTTATTCCACAAATGTAATTCTAGTAGATGGCAAACCTTCGATTATGTTTTTTTTTCTATTAGTGAATTTCAAGAATACTTTCAGATTTTTTTTTGATTTTTTTTTCCGAGGAAACTTTGTATAGTTTTTTTTTCACCAGAATTTTCCCACATTGAAAAACAAAAATAATTTCCCACAGGCGTCAGAACAGAACAGGATCTTTATGTTCGGTTAATCGATTCCATGACAAAACAGGTAAGAACTTTTTCTTTCTCTTGCGTGTGTGTATTTATATTTATAATCTGTGTCTTTGTTGCACGTGCTTTGGTCACACTTTATATCACAGCATACATGCTTCCGTAAGTAAATACAAAATAAGCAAATACCTCTTCTTCTTTAGATGCATTGTTTTTTGTTTCTTTATTTTTTTTGGGGGGGAGAGATGCAGAGCATTTTAGTGTTATTGATGCTGTATCTCTATTTTCACATGTAATGTAAAGCCGTGGCTGTATTTTGGGTTGCTCTGATTAATGGGGGAGGTTATTTGGCGGATTGAATTTAATATGAATCGCATTACCACGTTTTTCTTCTCGTGCTTGATAATTTATTGCGAATTAATGAAATCGTAGAGGGCACAGAATATATATTTTAAATTACGCAATTAAAATAAAATAATGATAATAAAATACTGAGGATAAAGGAGAAAATAACCCAAAGTGTTATTAAATTTCTTTATAATTTAGCCACATTATAGTCTTGCTCTCGCATATGGAGCATATCTGTCAAAAACCTGCATCGCGCTTATTAGGCCGTTTATTATTATTATTATTATTTAATAGTGTTTTAATCCGAGAACATATAGCTCATATACTTGTGCAACACGCACAAACAAATCATTTATAATGCACGGAATTTATCTTTTAATAATTTTATGTCATAGCTGCTTTGTGTATGATATAAAATGTATTTATTTTTAATCTGGCAGTGCAGTATTTCTTAATGCATTCAGTTACTAAAATTTTAGTGTGCCTTTATATCGCGTTTTCGCACGTGAAAACTCACTTTTGTTAAGCTGTAATCAGATCTGGTTAAAGGCATAAATATAAAGCTCCAGGCGTGAGACAGACACTTGAGTTCATATTGTACTCTGATGTTCTCTGAAATCACTCTCAGCTCATTTCCATTGTCCATTTTAGCCTCTCATGGTAAAAAAACAGGGCGGATCTTTAGCTTGATTTTGAGGCTCTTGTTATCTGTAGTTTATCCATCGTTGGGCTTCACAGGAGAGAAAATATGAAGGTTTTATCTGAGGCGCCTCTGAATGGAGCTGAACATGATCAAAGAGTCAATGGCGCTGAACAGCCACTTTATGGTTTTCCGTATATTTTCAGTGAGAGGCAGGAAAATAAATAAGGACACATAAAGCAATGTCTAAAAATTCGATCTGGTGCTTATCTTTGTTATTTGCGATTTCTAGACTCGGGCTAACGGTTTTAATTTTATAATTGTTAGATATTTCTCAATAGAATGAGAGATTAATAAAATGAATGCAATCAGAAATATAAACCAACGCTTGCATTCAGTATTCAGCATGCAGCTGGCAAATAAAATTCAAACGTGAGCCAATTGCTACTATACTTTATAATAAGTTCTTATATTTAAAGCAATTTATTTTTGCACAATGTGTTTATTTACGCACATTACTCATGCGTGTTTTTTATTTCCAGTTTTATGTGCATACAACAGTGATTGGATTTTCACACATTCATATGTAGCCAGTAATAGGCATACTGTGTATTAATATAAAAGTGAATGTTTGTTTTGTTTTGTTTTTTGCAATAGTGTACTGTGCAAGAGCGTACTCCAACGCGCCCCACGGATCCCACGGAAGGACGCGTTGGAGTGCGCTCTTGCACAGTACATCATAACGGGAGCAGGGCAAACAGGGAGGGAGGGAGAGAGAAAGAGAGAGAGAAAGAGAGAGTGAGACAGAACGCGCAAAAAGCACCAAGGCCCGTGCGCACCTACAGCTCCAAACGCCATCTGTTAAAGCCAATGCTCAAAAATTACTCAAGCGTACCCCCCGACACCGCTTTTTATCTAAAGAAAAATCATTGTTAGCGGCTCAAAATAAACAACAGATTGCCCATTAGCACTCTACCCCTAAATATCTGCAGATTATAACCGCGTTGATGTGTACGGTTATGGGTATTATTTACCGCGGCCATCTGCGTCGGAGAAGCGACATCTATGTGATTTCTATTATCATTCCCCAAATAAATAGCGCAAAGATCTAAACAGAAGCATATGCGACTCTTCATTTCTGAAGTGATATGCATGTGGGATAATTTATCATCGCAATGACCGGCCAAGTGTTGATATTCATTTCAAACATCATATTTATTTATGCAAATTAATATCACAAAGGTTATCTCTATCCAGAATGTGGGAATGTGTGTGTTGGTTTACAGATAAAACATTGTTTAACAATGTATGTGGGCTAAATGGATTTTATTTACGCACCTTGTCTTGTCGATCTTTAATTGATGAACTTGAACTTTGTGACATTAAACCACATTTTGTTATTTTATGTTTTGTTTTGTTTTTCTCTGGAAAAATGCAGTTTAATGTTTTAAATGTTATATTTTATGTGTTATCCACTTGTTTAAAACGTCTTCACTGTGACTTTTATTCCAAGGCTATTATTTATGAAGGACAAGATAAAAACCCAGAAATGTGCCGAGTTCTTCTCACACACGAAATTATGTGCAGGTAAGAAAAAAAAAAACCATCTAATTATAAACTGTTACATTTGACTGCGCAATTGAATTTTAGCAGCCATAATGTCTTGTCATGTTTTCATAAATGCGTAACGCACGTGATGTAGGCCCATCCAGGCCTCCGAGCATCAGCCTTACAGAAAATCAATGAATCCCTGAATAGATCTGCCTGGATACGCTGAAAAGAATCCAAATGTTCAGAATTGTCAGGCGGCTTATGCGTAATGATTTACGGTTCGCTTTGCGCCCCGCTCTGCGAGTTTCAGAAGTTCTACTTCAAAAGCGCAAATTTGACCGGATCATTTAGTGACATCGGACTTATGAATGATTTCAATGGACTTTTAACAACATGGAGGATGAATTGAAATTCTCTCTCTCTCTCTCACACACACACACACACACAGCAGTCGGCTCAAATGCAGACGCGTGTGTGCGCACTCGGGCCTTTTTTTGGAAAGTGGCTCTTCGTCTGTTCTCATTTTTACTCACACGCCATAGAGAAATCCTTATCCTGTGGTAATCATAAAAGCAGAAAAATCACGATAAATAAAATAAGTGCACTGAGCTTATGGAAGCAAGCACTTCCTTTTCCCCGCCAAAATCGGAGAGGAACCAGAACGGTACGCAGGGGTCACGCCACATCCTTCTGCGCGCGAGCTATTAACGCTTCAAACTTTTAAGAGCTTACCGGATCCTCGTTTAACGTTCGAGAAAGTTCCTCGCATCGCACTCTGTTGCTTGCGTCAAAACCGCACAGATGCGTTTCCGAGTCCCAAGCAGAGGTCCACAGGCATACCTTAATCGCTTTAGCTGTCAGCTTTAAGGAGCTTTACGTGTTTTCCATACCATATGGTGTTAATTTGGCTCACTTAGACATGTAACCATTATACAAGTGGGCTTCTTTAAATTCAAGAGGCATAACATTTTTTTTTTACTCTGTAATTTCAACATTAATTAAAGAAAGCATAATGGAAGCATCTTCAGGGCCTCAAAATGGAGGCATTGGCACATTGTAGGAGACTGATGGAGGCTTTTTGAGCTGGTAATTAATAAGTGCCCCACAGAAATCCTGGTTGAAGGTGGCATCTTGCATCCTCTCCAGACACAACAGCTTGACAATTAGAGGTAAACAAAAGCTGGGGCTGAGAGAGAGCTTTCCCCCCTCCCAGCCTCCTGGCACCCCCTCTCCTCCTCTCAGCACTAAGACAAACACCAAAAACATGCTGTTTTCCCTCCTTCAGCCACAGCGCCGGGCTCCGTGTTTACCCGCCACCCGCATCTGCGAGAACCGCAGCCACCAACACCATCCGGCTCAGCCAGAACCTACGCCAAACACCTCGGCGGTTATAGCTAGTAAAGAGGACGAGAGAGTGTGTCAGACACATAAATCGAAACACGCGGTGCTCGGAGACGAAAGACACTTGCAAGCTGTTTGCTGATTCTCTCATATCTCATCTCATGTCTCCTTTTCTCTCTCCCTGTGTTCTTCTCCCCAAGTCGGTGTTGTGACAAAAAAAGCTGCGGAAACAGGAACGAAACGCCCTCAGACCCCGTGATCATCGACAGGTAAGCCTATCTTTCTGCTTCCTGTGAGCCTAGGGCGCTGCGGCCCAGCATCCTGGCCCGGGTTTGCCCCCGTGTTGTTGAATGGCGTGCCGCGCAGGTGGGTTGACGCAGGGTGTCTTTAGGGACCGCGTAATTGCTGGTGAGTTGTCAGGGAAGCGTTTTCCTCGAGACTTGCAAGCAGAGAGCGTTTGGCTTTAAATTCTCAACTCTTTCATCGTAATTTGTTAACAACTGCTCTGCTTATCTTCTCTGTAAACAGTGCACTGCCTCTCGCTGGCTTTGTGGCACGACTGTGTGCTGCAGCAGAGCAGTAACGTTGCATCTCCGAGCGTGCATGTTCGAAGCAAAAAGACGTCTTTACGGTGCGCTCTGTAGTGCTGCCGGTGGGAAATGAGTAATGTTTCTGAGCTGGCTGTTGGCGGTTGCATGTTGATCACATTAGGGAAAGCGTGTTCAAACACACCGGCTCCCGCCGAGTGGGTAATTGACGTTCTTTCTTTTTTTTTTCGGCAGCTTATGTTTCTCTTTGTGAGTCTGGCTCAAGGTTACACTTACTCGGTGAGACTTACACTTCTTCCTTTTTGTCCAATTATCTCTGTGGTGGCAGCACGTACGTGGATTATGGCAGGGCAGGTCTTGGACTCGCGGCTGAAACTGTAAATGTGACAGGGAGCGCTGGCTGCTGGAGTCCGGGCCTCTTGGAGATTAGTGAGCTAGAACAAGCCTACCTTGCTCCATAAAGCCAGGAAGTCTCTCTGTTTCCATCTGCTGTAAAGAGCCATGAATAACCAGCAAGCGGTGCCAGCAGCGAGAGTCTATCTCTCTCTCTTGTTTTCTCGCCGTAGCTGTTGCAAAGTTATCTCCCGATCACGAACTTGCCTGTCCACTGAGTGGGAAATTAGATTGGAGGGCGAGATGACGGGTAAAGCCGGCAACGAAATATGCGCCACCAGTGGATAGCAATGCTAATGTTTGACTTGCTGAAATAGCTGTTTGCTTAGCGGGGAATGTTTGGTATCTGACAGAGGGAACATCTCTCTTATTAGTAATCAAATAGCAGTGACCAGTTGTCGCTGTCACTCACTGTGAAGTGTGCGAAGCGTCGGAAAAAAGAACTCATGCCCTGCGTGTCGAAATTATGGCCGTGCTTGCGTGTTTGGAGGTCTGAGCGTTTCCCGCTCTCACGTCATGTGGTCGTAATGTGGAAACCCTGCCGTAATACACAATAATGTGAGTGAACTGGTTCATGTGAGGAGAGGCTGTTTGATTCAGTTTTGGAGTAGAAGTCAAGTTTTTTTTCGTCTTCCACATAGCTTATTCATAATCAATATTTGATTTCAATCATAATCCAACCCTCTGTAATGAAGCTGTCTTGTTTTTTGCTGCCTAGGTAGACAGCATTCACTAAATGCTGCACATATGACATCTGAACCGCGTTTGAGTAGAGTTTAACACTAACATGTTGCTAAGCTAATTCCAGAGTGCTTTAATAAGCACAAAATAGTTCATTTTCATTGATTCTTTTTTGGGATTTGGCACAAATTTTACATTTATTTATTGCATTCTGGGATTTCTCGTCCATGAATAAGCAACGCTGCCTTACAGTTTGGCTACAATGTGGTGTCTTATGAGGTAGCATCAACGCTAAAAATGTATTCACATCAGAATAATGATGCCGTAAAATGTTACCTATGTAGGCAGCTGACTAGGTTTTGGAATGGTGCCCCTATTTAACCTTTTTTAGTGGAATATGAATTCCTTACATCTTCTTCTGTAAACACTCTCAAAGACTGTGAATCAATCCTAGTAACCTTGGTTATCTTTGCATTAAATGATTAGCTTGTTTAAACAGACGTGGTGAAGAGCTTTGACAGTGTGCGAACAGTAATTAGTTACAGGACCGACATTCATGCACTCACTGTAACTCAACCGCAGGAGAAAGAAAAGCTAGTGGGGCGAGAGAGAAAAAAAGAAAAGAGGAGTCCCGGCGAGGAGGAGGATTTGTTTTGGTTTTCTGAACAGCAGATAAAACACATATCACTTCCTCTTAGCAGATCCTGAAAAGAGTCTCAGGCAGTCAGAGTCGATTCTCCCCACCGGCCATGGCTTATACAATATATTTACCTTTAAAAGAAAAAAAAAAACACACTTTATAACAGGGTTTCACTGATATTTACTGCATTGACTCTTCCCATAAATTGCTGGGCTTTGTGTTGTGGCTAAATAGAGGTGGATGGATCAGATGTCTTGGCGCTTTGTGCTTCAATCTGGTGAACAATATGTGTAACACTAGTAAAAGAGGAAAAGGAGAACAGCGCAAAGAAGGTCTGATACTCGGCAAAAAGGAGGGATATTGTGGTAGGTTGAAACGGCAGATAAAAAAGCTCACATTTTGATTGTGAGGCGTCTGAAAGACTCGAGAGGATCGTTTTCATAGAGGGGCGATCCGTTCTGTCGGATCACAAAAGCAGATGTGCTTCATTAGCCGACTGCATTGTCTGCATATCACAACTGTGAACAGATGATTTTATCCAACGCTCAGAGAACAAGGCGGCCGGAAGAGCCCGGAACGCACAGAAACACGAACCTCAAATGACTGAAGCGTTCGTGCTGGTGGGGTGTATGATATAAAGCTAATTCGTAATCACAAAACCAATCCTGTGGGGTTATGTCTTGTTAGGTCCGTCCTTTTTCCTGGTCTCTGAGGAAAAAGTGGAACATCACAGTACACATGGGAGTTTTATGCATATTTTAGATGCATGCATGCTCGGTCACCATTTGTAAACAAGCATTTGCGTGCACAGGAAGTAGATCGTGTGGGGGTCGACTGCATTGCGATAAAAACATTTTACTGGGTTGCATTGGGGATAGATAAATAGACGGACAGATAGAGGAAGAGAATGTTCTGCTAAACAGGGCTATGGTGACCAGAAGATCTGGTGATCCATTATCAATAACGTTTTCAGCCACATTCTCCCAGATGGCACATGGGCCAGGCATACTGCTCGTTGGCACAGGCTTGGACAATAACTGGCACCCGCTCGCTTCTGGCATTTTCAATGGAGTTTAGGAGACTTATCATTCCAAATGTGTCCTATTTTCCTGTAGTCAAGCCAGACATCTGTTTATACTATTTCTCTTGGACTTTGGTGCAGCTTTAGGTTCTTCACGAGGAGAAGAAGAAAAAAATTGAGAAAAACTTGGTTGTATTTCACAGCTGTTACAAAATTTCAACCTCGACGGATCTTTAAATATTTCACAACCCGACCCGGCTTCGCCATAGATTATTCATTGGTATTTTTTAAACGATAGATTGAGCCTCAGAAATGAGGAGCTCTACGGCTAGACTCGAACTCTTGTAGGTGATGTCTTGAACGCACATGTCAAGCGTGAGGCGTTGGATCATTTACCGCTCCCCCCGTATCGGTCCGAGAACTAATAATACCCCTCCGACTCTAGAGCGATCAGGGTTTTCCTAGCCAAACGATCTCCCTTTCACTTCCTGTCAGTAAGGTCAAGACACGCTGACCTCTGACAGCCAGCCCCCTCCCTCAACTGAATAATTCATGACATTGACTTTTTTTTTTTTGTCAGAGTACACAGTTGTGTAGCAGGACGGTTTATGTAGCTCATTTCGCTGAGGCTTCTGCACCTGTTCGGACCGCGTGGTATTTGGGTCCCAATGCTGATTTAGCTAAACATTCATTAATTTCTCATACCGGAGGACCTTTCCAGAAGGGATTATGCTTGGTTATTAGCTAGGTCTTCCTTGAGCCATATGCCGGGGAAAAAATTGTGTTTGTACTCCGCCTGTTGCAGGGTTTTTTTTTAATCTTTAAAAACCAACACAGATCGTTCCACAGTTTTTTTTGCCCTTTTGTTTGTATCTTCTCCGACCAGGCTACTTAAAAAGACCTCCTCCCTCTCATCCGCGCACAGGCCCGCTCTCGGAGCTGAGCAAATGCCAGCATTTAGAAGGTCAGAGCTTTTGTTGGAAAAGCGCTATGTAAATTAGCCCCAGCAAAAGGGACATTAAACAAAATTCAATTCATTGTCTCCCTTAATGTCATTTACATTTTTGGCTCGGGCCCGTCCTGTCGAGGAGAATTTTGGAGATGATTTTAATTACATATCAGCGCTGGAACAGAGGGCTGTCTGGAGCGAGACACATTTGGATCACCTGTAAAGAGAGGTTTATTTACCAATGCTCTTGAATGGCAGGTTTTCACAGGCGCGTGCGTGCCGTAATTAAGCCCATGTTAAGTGTTAATTCCCCGGCCTGTCTTTTTACTCCCAAAGAAAGGCCTGTTTTACCCACCTTGTGGGGAGTTCTGTGGCTAGTCCTTGTTCATTAGCTTTGAGACCTTCTATGCACATCTAAAAGTAGACAAAATTCACATTTACCAGATTAAATGAACCAAACCGAGCTGCTGTTTTCAACATAACAGTTCTCAGAACAATATGCAGAAGTTGCACCTTTAGGGAGTCAGAGTATACTTTATTTACAGCTAAAGTTCATAGTAGTACCTTAGGGCTTTACAGTACTACGATAAGGTCCTATGCACCCTAGATAAGATTCGAAGGAGTCTTTTTAAGGGTACTCCCCCACGAAAAGCACATTTGGCTGATAGTATACAAATTGTTGTCCTATCAAATGCTCTATACAATGAGAATGTCACTCCACCTGATTTTACATGTCTCTGACTAGCATAGTACGCAGCAAATCATGCTAATAGGGAATACAAGCACATGTGAAATGGAGCAGTACGGTAGAGGGCACTTGAACTGCTGCTTTTGCCTCCAGCCACGAGAGTAGTATTTTTATTTATTTATATCTTACCTTGTCCGGGTTACATTTAACAGACCATGTATGTGTGTGAATGTTTCATTCGAAAAGTCCTTGTACCTCCGGTAGACCCACAGCAGTCTTGGAGGATGCGTACGCGCGTATATGTGTGTTTATGTTCACAGAGACACACGTGCGAGAAGAGGAGAGCGCCGGAGCTCCATTAGACCTGATTAATGAGGTTGCAGACAGCAGATATATCTTTGGCCAGGTAACAGCCTCACTGCTGCAGGTACACAGGTGTGCGCAGCAACTCCTTATTTATGAGACAGTCAGCAAACCCTCCGCGAACATCAGAGAGAGAGAGAGAGTGCTTTTTCCTTCAATGAGCAAGTCCACTACTGGCCAAAGTGAAAGCAGAGTGTAGATCTCCACTACAGGATGAAAAATAACACCAGAATAGTGTTCATGCTGTCACACAGTGCTATACTAGGATGCTTGCAAGTGCATTGCTTTGATGTAGGTTGTCTGGGACAGGTTTTAAGTGCATAATTGCTGGTTAGGTTCAGTCCGAGCAATGTTTAGGGCATTGGTTGTAGATGCAGTGTCATTTTTGTGCCACTGGATCAAGTGAAGGGAGTTGCAAAAATAATGACTGTATTCAAACTACTTGGATAAACTGATTGGAATTTGATTCTGGCATCATTTATTATCTGCAATAAATGAAATGTAAATGCATTTTCTTTTAATAAAGAGTTAAATGTGAATCCATCTTGCATTACTAAATTGAGGATTTTGTTTAAAAAAAAAATGGAAAGAAGAAAGGAGAGTGTTTTCTAGTATGCAAATGATTTTTCATTAGCATACTTAAGGTTCTCCCTATGCCGGCTTGTTTGAAATGTAGACCAAAAATCTTTTGTAATTATTTGTTAATTGCTCTTTTGTCTCCTCGACATAATGATATACAAAAATGCCTTTGCGTGCAGCGTGGATGACACTGTCACCTTGAAACTCTTCAGAACCGACTACGCTTCTAAACTCCTCTGTTATGAACTAGTGACTTCTGTCTCACTAGAGGGATCAAGAGAGGGAGTGAGCGAGTGAGAACAGCTGGCTCTTTCTAACTGTGAATAACTGACAGTTGTCTGTAAGAGGTTTTAATGAAGATTGCCACCTTTTATGCGAGGAACTGAAGGGATGCCAGATCTACAGGAGGGGAGAAGCAGAGAGCTTAACCTGCCCTTGGCAGCTAGCACTCAACTCGCGCTCACACAGAAAATGAGAAACAGCCTCTGCGGTCAAAAAGCCAAACCTTAGCGCTGCCACACATTGCTCACACGTAGAAGTGGGTCAAGGCCTAGCAGATGTCCGACAGCACACAACTCAAGAGCAGGCTTCTCCACAACAATGTCCTCTATGGACAGAGGCAAGCACTCTCCTATCTGTAAAAATAAATAATCATTGCTTCTTGTACACTTTTTAAAAATAAGGCTCCTGGCTAGTTTTACAGACTCAATTCAATAGGAAAAAACTTTGCTTACTTTTTTTTTTCAGTAAGCAAACCGTACTCACATTTGCATTAGGAAGATGTTGTAATCCAAAGTGATTGTATTAGTTTGTATAACAAAACCCCTGATCTGTATGTTGCTAGCTTACTTGTTATGAAGAAAACCCTATATAGAGTTAAAAAAGATTAACAAAACTTCGGAGGTGCTGCAGTGAACCACTGAGGTAGCGTTATTTTTAAAGGCTCTGCAATGAGTTTTTAACTTTTTTTTTTCACAGACATTGTTGCTGCAAACTGCAAACAACAAAAAAAAAAAATTATTGACATCAGGCAAACCTAAAATATAGCAAAAGACTGCAAATTGTATTTATATTGCATAGTTTTGTTTTTTTTACACCCAAAGGAGATGGATTTCATTTTTTATTTTTAAATTGATTTGGGAATTTTTCTATTAATATAAAGTTAGGATTCCCTGTTTGAAACATCAGTGATCTTGATTTAGCTGCTACATGCTAATAGTACTGGCAATGGCAATGTGTGATTTTCTTTTTTTCCATGCCATGTGGGTCTGTGTGTGAAGACTGAAGAGGGAAGGGGGAAATGGCTCTAGCATGTGTAGACAGGAGGGGAACCCTGTGCTGTGTTGTTGTAAGGCATGTTGCATGGGCCCTGTGACCGGAAGACGTCGGCTCCGAGGAGTCTATAGTGACAGACGAAATCCACACACACTCTTAGCGGTGAGAAAGCTGCGATGCGAGAGCAGAAGAGAAATGTGAAAATGATAGTTTTGCTACAACAGCCAGCTTGATTGTGTGTGTGCGTGTGTCTGGTGGAGATATTGAGAGTCTAATCAGGACTCTGTCGAGGGGGACATATGTGCTTTAAAAAGCCCCTTTTATTTGATTGAGCGCACAAAGCAACGACACTCCCCTTTTGTTGGGCTATATGAAAACCCCCGCTGAGCGTGTCAACACGCACACACACACATGCATATGCACGCATGGATTCACATGCAACAAATACTCACGTGCATAAAGCATGATTATCCTCCGAGACATAAAAATGTGATTCCACAGACACACACACACATGCATGCAGACATGCACAAAAACTCACCCCAGGCAGTTGGAAAGGGTTGTGCTGTCACACAATAGCCCGGCGCGGGTGCACGTTCCTTTTGAATAACAACCGGGAAAATTGAATCAGTTGTGGTTTAGGAAGGACTGACTGGAATGCATGTCCGAAGTTCATGACGCTTCCCTCTGCAAATGCGGCCAACGTGTCCCGTTTCCACAGCACAACCTGTTTTGCTCCAACTTCACACCATGGATGGATTCAAAACAGATCTGCTTTGCGCGCACATAGCTAACAATGCTTTAAATCAAATGTTTATTTTTATTTTGACTACTTCTGCAGTCGTTTCTAGTTCCCGGGCACTGCGGCGCAGAAGAATGTTTTTGTGCTAAATTAAATTGACGTGTTTGGTTTCCTTTCAACCGCATTGTCTATTTTACATGTGCGTGTTTATGGAGCGTCCTGTTTAATTCTGTCAACACTATGTCAGTGTGTGTTTTAGCCTGTAAAAGCATGATAACTGGCTTTTGGTTTGCGGTAGATGTTGGCTTGATGGTAGATCCGTACGGTTCTCTTTTTCTTATTCGCAAATACACACCCACAACATTTGTTTGCCATTAGGAGCAGTTTGTAAATCAGATCAGGGTGTTGAGCGTGCGCTGTCTCTCTTGGAAGAAAAATCCATTCCTTGTCCCTCCGATCTCTCTCTTTTCAAAAAAGACACAAAGCTCCCATGTCTTTTCTCTTTTTAAACCACCCCCTCCCAACCACCCACCCAACCTCCATTCCCATTTTTCCGAATGTGGCAATCTGTCGTGTGACACCGCTGAGATTAGGTTAGGAAACAGTGTGAGGATTGTATTGGACATGGTGCTGGTCGCGCCAATTTGAGGTCGCAGGACAGCGATCTGGACATTGGGCACACGCCATCAGCATCTCTCCGCGAGAGGCACTGGGCCTTGGCCGTCGCCCGTCCCATGGGCTCCCGGGAGGGGCCATCGGCTCTGAAACCTTCAAAAAAAACTGCAGCAAATAACTATCATTTATTAAAGCTGACAAGTTATCTCTAAATATAGGCCCCTCTGTCAAAAGATTATCGGCCACCGGTCGGTTCTGCAGATAACGCAAGCACGTTTCGAATCTCACATGAGCATTTGAGGGGAGATTGCGCTTGCTCGTGTTGGAGGACGTATATCTGTGCGTGCACTTGCCCTGTGTCTGAATTACATTTTAGCAGAAAAGGAATCAGAAACATTCGAGCCCAGAAGTCAGCAGCGAGCTGTGTAGTTGAAAGGCCACCCGTTTCATGCACTGGCTCAAGGCTATTTATCATTATAAGTGAGTCTCTGCTTAAGTTTCCCAAACCCTCATTATAATCATTCCCAGCAATTACAGCATCCAGAACCCCGTCTGCCATCCAGCACACATCATCAGCAGTTTACTCGGCTCAAAACTGCCGCTAATTTACATTGTTTTAAATATGGGGGTGCGATGCTGATTGATTGTTGTTGCTGTAGGTCGACTTGATAGAATATCATTAGCCATGCTAAATATTTGTTTAACTCTTAAATTGTTTGCACGCACAAAGAAAGGCCATTTAGCCGCGCGATCGTACACTGTAATGAGGGCTAAATCAAACTTTGAGATACATCTTAGTTTTCTTCTTATTGCTGACAGATGCCGCAAGCATTTTTAATTTGCATGTGCATTAGAAAGTCATTAGAAAGACTAGCTCTTGTTCCGTTTCTTTGCTGCAAAATGCTAGCAAAAGATTTAAATACCATGGTATGCATGCAACATCCAGGTCTTGCTCTCAGTGTAAAACACTTGCGTTTCCAAAGCTGTCGCTGCGTAATTATCCTCTTGTGAAGAATGCACAATGGAGCCAGGATGATGAATCGATGGCAGATTGGACGCGTGGTTTAACTGTCATGTCCCTCAGATAAGGGGCTGCTCGGGGATTGCTCATTCTCACTGCTAGCCTGCTAGCTTGCCAGTTTATTAGTGCAAATCCCAAATGTTTAGTAAACTCATTAGGCTCCATCTAATGCTAATTTATCATCATAGATGGACCACAAGAGGAGCGGGACACCGGGGCGGCCAGGCCAGGGCTTTGACCGCTGGCTGATCAATCAGTGCTATAGGGGCTAGCATGTTTCATTAGATCCACTAGAGTCGGATGAGTTTTATGGATTTCGCTCCTGAAAGTGGGATTTCAGGGGGCTTAGCAAAAGTGTGGTGGCTGACAACACTTATCTTCAGAAATACATGGCAGGCCTTTCATCGGAGAGCTTGCTATTTCATCGGTCGCAGATAGATAAGGTGGCTTTTTGAAGACAAGGGGCAAAATTTAGGATGAGAAGAGAGTATTATGGGTTATACACCTCAAAGAGTAGTGGGGAAAAAAAGTGCTGGGTAAGTTCTTCTGTCTGTAATAACTGGCCTCTTTGTAGCGCGATATGTCTGATCTGTGCGAATCAGCTGGACTAATTCAGAAATTATGTGATCCTTATGATCTTCTGGTCGGGAAGCGTACTGAACTTAAGAACTTTATCGATCTGTCCGGTCTCTCTGAATCAATCATTTAGGAAGAGACAAAAAAAGGAGGCGTTCTCGCAGGTTCCCACTCCGTCGGAGCTAAGAAATAGGATTTTCTTAAGCGACAGCTTGTATCTCTTTCTTTTCATAGAAACGAAAAGAAATAATAAATAAATAAATAAAATGTAGGTGGTGAATAAACCTGCCCAGACTGTGATAATAAAATATGACAGACGTTTCCTGGTGCTGGGAAAGGAGTGTTGTAATTCACCTGACTTATGTTCTCCTGTCTGATTTAGCTTCAGATTAAAACCCACTGCTTGGCCAACCAATTGAAATCAGATCCAGTCACAGCTTGCCTGTATTGATCCCTATTTAACATCAAGGCTGGGAATGGATTGGTATTGATTAACTATAAAACCGCTGGCTGGCTTGTCCAGAGACCTGCTCAATATGCTGAATGAAAAAGTATCGTACCTCTGCCCTTCAATGAATGAGAAAGGAACAGTAGCACATGTAAAACAACAGCAGAGCTTGGCCTATAGGAGTTGGCAGACATTTACTGTTTCCTTATGTAACAATAATAATTTAATATTGTCTAAATTATTATTACATTATTTTATATAGTGCTTTTGGCACAAATGATAGGTAAATACAGACAAGAATAATGGATGTGATGTGGTACAAATATATTTTCTAGCTAAGGCTGTTATTTTTGCTTTGATATTTGATATTTACCCCAAAATGGACCTTGAGTATAGCAGGGTTGGCATAAAACATATTTAGAAAGCGAAATGTCAAGGGAAATGTTATTAAATGCTTTTCAATTATATCCCCTCTTTCTGCCATTAAAAAGCAGTAAAGGCACTAAAAGAATAAAAGACAAACACAGACGTCACTTTTTGGCCTCTCGTCTGGGTGTGTGTGTAAATCCCAGCACCAAACCCAATGACTACATAGGTATAGAATGTCATGGACATTTGTGTATAATAACAATAATATAATTTCCAGATAAGCCAGTGATGAGTAATATACACCTGCGTTCAGTCACACATTCATTCTTGCACGTGTCTGCAGTGACTCAATCGTCAGAGCTCGTCCATCCTGAATTGGGACCAGCTCGTCCGACTGCTGGCTGGATCTCCTCTCTCCCTAAATCTGCAAGTCGAGAGCCAGAGGAGGCTGTGCATCTGTAAGAAATTACCCTCAATCTCCCACATCCAGGAGTTTACACTTCTGTAATGACAGAGGAAACCACTGGCCTCAGTAGGGTGCGGATTTTAAGGGATGTCTTTAAAAATGGCATTCTTTTGCCAGACCTACAGGATTACTCAGTGGAATGGCCCCAACACACACACAGGCGGAGTTCACCGCGCGTACTGATGCAAGAACATTGCATTCTGTATATTAGTCCGATTTTAGTTTATACTTACATTGGCTTGCATAAACTCATCGGTTCCACTTTGTTATGGGAATCATAATGATCAATTGTTTTTTCAGAAAAAAAAAATATTCTTGGCACAAAGCGCCCTGAATACTGGCTGTAAATAATGTGGTGTTGTGTGATGATTTTTGCTTGCCAAGGCCGTTATTAGCATTTTGCAATGATCTTTCACCCCCAAACATTTTGAATGTAACACAAACCATGTTTTGAAAGAGACAAGTGTAGGGTTATTATTGTTTTTTTATTGCATATTATTCTATTTATTTCTAATGTGTATTTTTTTACCACAAAGCATGGCAAAAAAAAGAGTGATACTACAAATATTTATAACGTTTAATATCTATCTATCTATCTGTCTATCTATAATTTAGTGCAAAAAGCTAATTTAGCAAAAAAAAATAAAAAAATTTAACAATTGTTGCATACAGTATATAATTTGCAGAAGTGACACACATATATACTGTATATACTGTATGTATATATATATATATATGTAGTGCATCAACAAATTATTTTTTCTCTTTACATATATAAGTGTAACAGCTAAAAGTAGTGCAGCATTGTAGTTCCTCTTTGAGTTAGCACCGATAAATATCTGACACTCTTACAATGCAAGCGAGAGGCGCACACACACAATCTGGAGTCTATTTGTCTCTGATAGGGCAAATCCAATTTGATTCCTTAAGTGTTGATTAAGGTGGTGGGCTGAAACAGGCTGTCCCTCATTGAGTGTTTGTTGATTATTTACCTTCCAGCTGGACATAATGAAGAGCAGCCAATCAGAGCGTCTCTCTGCCCTCCAGCATTGGGTCTCTTGTTTGGTCTACTGTACTGGTTTGCTTTCTTAGCCAGCAGCTAAACCAAACTAATCACCACTTGGGTGGGTAGAACTGAAGGACAAATGACACTCGGTTTGTGTTCGAATCCTCCAGGCGTAAACTTGCTTGTCCAAAGAGTGAGACCAGAGGGAGAAAAAGGAAAGCAAATCGTTCTCAGCGAGGGTGGGTGGCAAAAGCACTTCAGATATTCACATGTGTGTAATGTGAGAGTGTCACAGAGCCTTTAGCTCTTTTGTGAGGGGTTTAGATGGAGATCATCGAGTAAAAACCAGGGTGCTTGTGCTGAGAAGCAAGAATTAGCTCATTCACGTTTGTTACCTTGTATATCATTTACGTTACCAAAAAGAATCAGAGTTGCGCTGATCAAAGATTTGGCTGCCGAAATGACAAGTATTGATCGAGTCAGTCTGGAACTTTATATCTGTTTGGGCTTCATTGGATCTTCCTGGTTTCGAGTAATATCTCAAAGCATGACTTAAGATGCTGGAGGACGGATAGACACTCGGTAATCAGAGCCAGCTGCGATGGATGCCTCTGTCTTCGTTTCTCCATCTGGCCAAAGCGATGGGCAGAGTACGCTTTTGAAACAAGCGCCTCGCCAGCAAAAACAACAATGTAAACAGATTTAGCCAGTTTTATCCACACAAACTAAATCAGGTAGGACATGCTAATGCTGTCTTCCATTTATATACCTGCTAGTATTATTACAGTTTAAAATGTCTATTTTCTATTGCAATATATTTTAAAATGTAATTGATTCCTGTGATGTCACATGATCTTTCAAAAGTCCTTCTAATATGCTTATTTGCTGCTTAAGAAACATTAACAATCATCAATATTTTTGCGGAAACTATAACACATTTTAAAAACTGACCCCAAGTTTTGGTGGGAAAAAATGGTTCCCTAATTGTTTGTTATTACTGACTAATAATCATGCATATCGATTTGAATCACCAAATTTTGGCCAAATCGGAAAAACCATGAATCGGAAATCCTAATTCAGATATCAAACTTGTACTTTTCCAATTGAATGTTAAATGGAACACAGCATAGTTTAGCTCACAACGATTGAAACCATTAGAGCAGTGATAGTGAGGAGAATGCCATGGATCTGTGTTTGTTGACAAGACGTTGCTAAGCAGAAACAGGGGGAAGAGGAGGGAGAGGAAGTCCTGGGCAAGTTTTCCCGTGAGTCGAGGCTTTAATTGGCTTGTGGGAGGTAGAGAGAGAGAGGGAAAGAGGGAAAGCCAGCGAAAGAAAGACTTGGACATTATCTCCTCAAAGTGTCTGGCCTCGTGGGTCACCGCCTTAACTTCCTTCTGTTAAAGTGGCCAACCCTGACAACCTGACACAATCCAGACAGCTCCTCAACACACACACACACACACACACACACTCACGTCCCTCAACAGGTTAGCTTTACGACCCCTCTAACTAGGCTTAATGGCAGACCACTTCACCTTCTCTCCTGTTGAGCCGAAGGCTTTAATTGCTCTGAAAACAAGTTGGCTCTCACAGTTCTTCCGATCCTGCCATCACCAAACCGGCGTCCTCTCGCTTGACGGAAGGACAATGAACACATTGACTTGCACTTTTACACCTTACTCTCTCTCCAGGGATTGATAATGACGCTTAGCTAAAACAACCGAGGCCCCCAATCCCAAATTTTGTGGTCTCGCCATTAACCCGCCAGTCTGGAGCGGTTTATTAGCTTCATCCGGGTAGCAAGTCTATATATTTCGTTTTCCTGCATGTTAGCAATTCCTCGATTTTCAAGCACACATCTTGGAAGAGTTTTCCAAGTGATGCGTGTTTGTACAGGGGTTTCACCGGCGAGCAGCGGTATTGCATCAGTTACACATGTGTCGATGTGGTAATTAAACCGTACACACAGTCAGACGAGTTGCACACACACACTCTCTCTCGCTTACAGCCGGCGCTGTTGTTAAATATCATCTCTTTAAACATACAGAAAATAACGTTAGGCCAAGATGGGTAATTTGTTTCACGGAGGAAGTTATTAGCTTGATATCCAAACCCTGAATAAGGTCACACGTCACATCCATTTAAAGGTGAGCGTGTTAGCGTGTTAACCTGTCGGGGGGCAACACGGGTTTTTCACATCTTCTCTCAGAGAGACAGCAAATTAGTATGAGGCACCTCGTGGCGACTGCGCTGACTGAAATGATTGTAACAAAGGCTCATTTTGAAGAGGTCAGGCTCCCCCTGCAATGATTTGTTGTTCATGAATCTACTTTGTGCCAATTTGTGTGTGCATGTGCAATCAGATGCGACTGGGGGGCGAGTTCCATCATCTTCACTTTACCGGGAGTGTGTGTTCCTCCACAATTTGACCAGCGCGCCTCAGTCGGATTCCCGTCGAATGAGATTTTAATCACCTTCTGCTATCTCGACAACAACCGGGCCGCCAGTCCAGCTCAAGCTTCCTATATTTATGATAATTTTTTGTTGTTTTTCTTTCCTTCTGTCTCTCTCTCTCTCTCTCTCTCTCTCTCTCTCTCTCTCTCTCTCCCACCTCTCTCTCTCTCTCTTTTCTTTTATTGAAATCACTGTTGACTGAAGGATGTAATCCTGATTAGCGGTGGCTGTGTGTCCATTGAAGGGTGAAAGGCATCAGAACCATGTTGGTTCACAGGCACCGAGTGAAATTGAAAAGGGGAGATGGTCTGAAATGCTTCATGGATTCGTCACTCCAGATAGACACCCGGATATCAACCCCGCCAAACCAATTCCTGCTCTGTTATTAGAGGACATGAGCGCTACCTCGAATTAAGCAGTGTACATGTTGTGCTTACGTAGCAAACACCAATCGTATGGGTTTGAACAGTCTGTGGAATTAAGTAGACTTGTTTTTGTCAGTTTACACAAGCGATCAACCGATTTATCGTCTAAACTGATTAATCGGCCGATATTTGACATTTTTTAGATTAAATGTCACACCTTGTCGCTGTTGGTTTTTGCTTGTGTTTGTTTTCAGTCACCGGCATTGGATAATAAACTGTTTTCAATCACTTTCAAAAATGAGCAAGTAATGCTAAGTTATTTTGAGTGTGTAAGCAACTGAAAAAAAGCTGTAGCCTATTTGACCAATATCTAGCTTTTTTGGGATTGTGGCATTTGCCTGATAAATTATCATGCAAGATTTAAAACTTAAGAATTTTTTTTATTAGGTTTTTAATAATGGTCTGAAATGTTAGTGCACTAGCAATTGTAATTGGTCAAAATTTGAGAAAATGATAACGGACGACAACAGTTAATCAGTATTTCCAAAATATAAAAATGAATGTTAATACTGTTAAAAATTGGTTTAAGATTTTAGCTTGCTAGAAATCGTTGTTGACCGAATTTGGCCATTTTGAAATTAGTATTTCACATTTTAAAATTAAATAATTTCCATACTATTATTATTTCTAAACTGTTTAATTTCTTATAGCAAATATTCCTAAAGCAGTGTTGATACTTTCTTACACAAATCATCCAAATCAGTAAACAGATCGTATAAAATAAATATTAATTTACAATTTTTGCGCACTTCATGTTGATCAATTTTGGCATTAGCAGCCATGCTCTATTGACATCAGCATTGAATACAGAAAACCCCCACTTTTGTTCAACCACAAGTTGAGGGCACTAAAAAATCGGGGAAGAAAGCGGGGCAAAACAAATGTGATCAGGATGTGTAGGGCCGCCCTGCAGTGCTGCTGCTGTTGAAGCCCCAGTGTTTGACTGGAGAAAAACGAGATGGCCACAGGCTGACGGAGGGCTGATGTCTAAGCAGAGAGCAGACAGGCAGCTCGCGGGGGTGACGGGGCGGGAGAGAGGGGTCGAGGTTTAGTCCTCCACCAGCGCTGAGAGAAAGTGAAAGGGGAAGAGAGGGGGAGGGCAGGGCAATCTATCATTAGTGACCGAATCAGACAGGGTAGCGGCCTGTGAGAAGCTTAAGAGATTCTCCCTCCCCAACACACACACACTGAAGGGAGAAGAGAAGGAGGAGGCGAAGAGAAACAAGAGTACGAAGAACACACCAACTCGCTTTTCAAAACCCGTACAAATGGGCTTAACGCGACTTGTGGCCACTATATAATGTACTTCGTTGATTAAACCCAAAAAGTGTGAGAGAATTAATCTGCTTACGCTTACTAAAAAATACATTTCGTAAGAGGATTCCAAAACCTCTTCGTAATCCAGGTTTCGCTCCTTATAGCAAACATTCGTTCACACATAAACCACCGGCTGGATGTATTCCCATAATTCTGCTGGTATAAATTGAGAGAGGAAGGAGGAGTTACAGCTCGTCATATTTGTTTTGCTTGAACAGGCCTGCTACATCCGTATTGATCCCATCGCTAATGATGCATGTTATTAAACATGATCGCTCATAGAAAATACGGTGACATTTGTCTTTGTTGCGCTCAAGAACGTTTGCCAGCGAGCTGACGTCCCTATTAAAGATCCGTATAAACAATCTCCGGCATGCAAATTAAAAAGCGACGGCTTACACACACACACACACACACACACACACACTCGCATACACGCACACCTTCTGCATTCAAATTAAATTACTTTATTCTAATATCACATCTTGACTGACACCTGCAACACTCATAAATGTTAATGACTGTGTTTTGTTGTCTTTATATTGCTTTTTTTCACCTGCTTGTTAGCAGGAGGAGTCAGCGCTTTTCAGATCCCATCCTAACAAGTTCTTTCTAATCAGCCTCAGAATCTCACGTTGTCAGAGAAACGAAAGATTGTACAGCAAAGTAAACCTTAAGTTGAGCGCCCTGCCTCAGAAACGGAGAATAAATGCGAGCGCGCACAAAGACGTGCATATCTTACACCGATCTCTAAGTGGCGCGTTACTTTGCCGTGTCAATTTATGAATCGACGCTCTCGTGTTTTTATCATTATTTACCAGGACGGGTCGAAGGAAGTAAACTTCATCAGAAGCGAGTTTCAGATGCCACTCCGAGCAGAATAAAATGCAACGCGCATTGAATTTCTCCCTCGAGGGAATTGGAAATAGAAAGCACTCAACCCTGCTCCGGTGCATCCGCGAACAAGAAAGAGAAGTTTTTGAAAAATCGGCAACATATTCAAATATTGATATCCGTGCTTGTCAGAAAAAGAGGCCTTGAAATTTCCACTGAGCTCTTGTTGTCAGAAAAAGTGTCAGATAATTCATAAATGCAGTTCAGAGTCCACAGAGAGGAACATGGTAGTGTGGATGTGAAAACAGAACAGAAAACATTTCAAAAATGGTTTTTCCATCATGCCTTGCAAATGTTCAATTTGGGCCTGTTGGATTTTTCCCTCCATCTCTTTCGTTCCTCTTGCGGTTTGTGGGCATGTTAAAGTGTTTTTGGGTTGGATGTGACTGTTTGTTGTTTCTGATTTCTAGTTTCCCCCTCTCAGCTTTCCGTTTCAAGGGCCAATGAGAGCGCAGCTGTTTTATTAGCCCGAGACATCAGCACCACTTATACATGTGGCCTGCATTAGTAACCCTGAGCCTCTTTCTCACACACACACACACGCATACACACATGCTGTAAAGAGCTGTGAGTGACAGTTGTAATGACGTGACTGTCTCTGGTGTAGTGGCAGTCATAAGAGGCGTTTAAATATGCTTAGAGCCTCATCAAACTTGACTTCAGTCCTGTATGCCAGCAGCACAAAATGCCAGAGAAATAAATCAACACATTTTCGAAAATACACCGCACATTTGGCGCCGGCACTCATATAAATGTGTGTGCAAATATTTGCAACTTGAGAATGTATATGATTTATCTGTTTATTTTTTCCCCCCTCTGCAGTTAGAATCTAAATAGTTGCTGCTTCTACCTTTTTAGGTGGAAAACGGCACAAATGATCTCATTAGTCTCACAATTGTTTCCCCTAGACACAAATGAGATTAAATTAAGAAACTGGACACTTTTTTTCTTTTTCTCTTGAGGAAAAGTGGCTAATAGTCTTTTTCCAAAACTGTGTTTAGATTTTCTTAGCAGAGTCAGAAATGTCAATATGCAATATGAACTAAAATATATCTCATTAAGTTCCTAAGTAGTCATTTGTGACCTAAAAAAAAGAATTGGGAACTGTAGGAGAAACATCTGAGACAAAGCTGATACAATGATCCTTTGAAAAACATCTCATCTCGCGATGTCATCTTTATCTCAGCTCTTTCTCCTAGACATTAGTGAGATTGTGATTGTCTTTTGCTTCTCTCAAGAAAAAAAAAGTTCAGTTATCTCACAAAATGTCTTTTTTATTAAGAGTCTCAAAAGATATCTCAACTCAATGTCTCATACCGTGCTCGTATAATCTTAGTTTCCTTTCAGTCAGTCTCTATGATGTTACGTCATTGACTGACGTCATGGGAGACCAATCAACTCTAAACTTGCAAGCGCTGCCCTCGGAGGAGGCAGACCCTGAGTCCTGTACATGCTCCACACTTCTACGTGGAAGGCACCCGGAGTTTCAGAAGCTCCGAGCAGCTCTTTGTTTGCTTCGGAGGACAGTGGAAGGGGTGTGCTGTCTCCAAATAGAGGTTGGCCCATTGGGTGGCTGATCCCATCACCTTACGTATCAGGCTCAAGGTGAGCCTTGCCCCCTAGGGGTGAGAGCCCATTCCACCCGGAGTGTCGTCCACTCCTGGGCATTGGCACACTGCGCCTCTATAGCAGACATCTACAGAGCTGCAAGTTGGGCAACACCCAATACCTTCACTAGATTGTACAATCTTCGAGTGGATCCTGTGTCCTCACGTGTTTTGGGTAACATCAGGTAAGGAGGGAACATAGACAATACGTCCCTGTTGCCACGAGGTAGGACTTCACTGGGGAATCAGTTGCGATCGGCTCCTCAGCAGAAACCTAATAGTGGTTTACACCCCGCTATCTTATATACCCGTATGTAGGGGGGAGTGGCTAGGCATGCAAAAACCACTGGCCAATTCTCATTGGCTTTTTCTCCAGAGATCAGAGTCGAAGGGATCCATGACGTCAGTCTATGACATTACATCTCCGTTCCCTCCTTCTGGAGACGATTGACTTGTCTGTAAATATTTTTAGAAATCAAACAATTCTCTTCAAATTCTTCCAAGACTAAATTATTAGTGCTATGCTATTTGAATCTTTTATTGTTTATTTGGAGTTGTAGAAGAAACATCTGAGGCAAAATGAACCGTAATTGAGAACTCTGAGCTACAAAAGAGCAACTTATAAGCAATAGTATTTGTTTTATTTTTTTGGTCTGGGAACACCAGAATGTTTTTTTTTCTTCCATAATCTTTTTGTTAGATGCGTGGGAGAGCTTTGCGAAACATTTCGGCCCGCACCCTTTGCTCAATTATTTTATCAAAAACGGCGGCTTCGGGCTCAGTGCCGGCTGCTCGGCAGAGCTGTTGAGAGCCACGGCATGTCGGACACGTCCCTTTATCAGAGCCGTACGAGGTACTTCCTCTCGCTATCGCTCTGACAGCAATATTCGCCCATGATGAATTGGACAGTCAGACGACAGTGGAACTCTGAAACAGAAGAGATATAAAGACCTATCTCTTGTCGCCATATGATCTCATAGTTCAAGGCTGTTGACAAGACGCATTTTTGGCACAGCTTGCGGGGGCCATCTGGGAAGTGCTGCTCGAAAGCGGCAGAAAGTATTTCGAAGCCGTAGTTAAATAACGCTGGAGCGTATGGCACCGCTGTGGGGAGAAGTAGGACAGTAGATTGCGCTCTCTCTTTCTGGAAGGAAAAAAAAAATCACAGGAGACCAAAGATGGATGTGAGAAGAGGAATATGAGATTCTCCTATGAGAAATATGATTAATATATTTAAAATAAATTAACGATGAGTGATCGGCTAATTTATCATCTGGGGGAGGTGAAATACGCCAGGGTTTTGACACAGCAAGCGTGGGTGTGTGAGATTGTGTTATGTATGTGCATTCCTGGTTTTTAATGTTGTTGTTTTTGGCCGACTAACAATAATATAGTGTCCATTTTCTGGTTGTGGCCATCTCAGGACTAATAGAGAGAGAGAGAGAGAGAGAGAGAGAATGCCTTGGAAACCCGATTAGAGAGTCTGCCAGCATGTGCTACCCAACATGCTTTCTCTCTCTCTCTCTTTCTCTCTCGAGTTGTTCGTTGGCGAGTGGACACTCGTAGCGGCTGACATCTTTGGCTCGTTAGAGCCTGCAGGAGTTGACGTTTTCCACGCCTGCCTTCAGCCGCCTTCCTCTCCTCTCCTCCGCTCGACACTGTCTGCTACACGTCCAGCAGAATCTGTCATCTGCTCTCGGCCATCCAGCCTGGCCACTCACGCCCTGACAGAGAAAGAGAGAGAGAGAGAGAGGAAGGTGAACATCTCGCCATTGAATCGCCCATTACCTTTGTGAAGTGTATTGATTTCTTGTAAAAATAATGATATTGACAGGCTTTCCAGAAATAATTGTTTCCAGAACAAAGAGGTCATTGCGCAGACTTGAATCCAGCATACAGTGAAGTGTTTGTGAGTTTGTTTTGGGAATATTTAAGAGCATATGTGTTTGTTTGTTTGTTAGATATGCATTATAAAGCTTTTATTGAATCAGACACATGGATGTGTTTACTTACAATTATACACACATACTTTAATAAAATAAATAACTATATAAAACTATAGTCATCATTTATATTTATTCAGTTTTTATTCATAGAATTATACTCATAGAATATATATTTATAAGTCCAAATAGCTCACCTCTGGACTTGTCAAAGGTTAATAGTTAGGCTTAGAGGTTTATTCACATCACTAACCCACAAATGTGAGCAAGCAGCACAAATAAATCCAGCCAGTGCTGTCTATATGCACCACAATGACCTCATCTGCCTGACAAGGAGCACATCGCTGTACTGCTCTTCCTTTGCACTTTTTTTTCCCCCTCCGCTGTGTACCTTGACAGTCGTTTGAGAGAGAGAGAAAGAGACCCTTTATTGTGTAATGCAGGCTTTGACATGGCAGTTTCCAAACAGATTTTCTGGCTGTCTTTATTCATTCACTGCATGGCGTGCGAGAAGCAGCAGTACAAAGGGAAATATGCTGTTTACAGCCAGGCAGCGAACACCTGTAATCATTTGTGAGGTTAAGAAGATACATCTACATTCCCGTAGAGGTCTTGAAACCACTTTCATATGTTTTTTTTTTTTCTTCCTGTCGTCTCTCAGGTGTTGTGACGCGGACGGGGTCTCAGCCGAAGCCTCTAGAGGTGTCTGGGAGTGCCGTTCTCCTCCACAGAAAGCTTCAGTTCCCTGTTGTTAGTGTTTTGTCACGTGCTCGCGTGTCTAGCTCACACACAGAGTTGTTGAACAAACAGCCGTTCGTCGGTCAATAGTGTTTCAGGCGGCTAATTGCGCCTGTGAAATGAACTGCCCCTTGTCTTCCCAGACAATCGCATTTGAAGCTCTGCAAGACCCCGCGCACCACTGTGAGGGATTTTCTGCTTTCTTATCCCCTACCCACCTTTCATTTTCCCCCTTCTTTTTTACCTTTAGGATGCAAAATAAGCAGGGATGCCCAAACATCAACATACTAGACTTATTTTTATTTATTGTTTGTTTACTTTAAAAACGTAATTTATTTGATATATTTAAGACATTTTTTTGGAAGATTTTGCAATTATTATTTCCTATGTACATCTCTCTGATTTTTTTATTTTTTAATATATTTATTATTTCAGTGAACAACTTTAAGTTCCCTAGAGTATATTTAGTTTTTTTATTTAAAAACTGTTGTCATTTTATAATATTTCTAGATCATTTTTGATAGATTAATAATTTTTGCATCATACATTTTTTTTTTCTTTTTTTTTATATATATATTTTATTTATCTTTAGGGACATCCAGAACTTAAATTTAAATAAAATATTTTTTTTAATTATTAATTTTGTATTTTTTTTTTTTGTATAGCCAATCTGACTTGCTCTTCTATACAGTTTGCTAAATCAATAGTTGTAGTAATCCAGTTTCTGATGTGCTTGCAGGGAGAAAGAGACTACATGACCATTGGTACAGATTAATTAGATGTTGTATCGGGCATCTCAGATTAACATATCAGGCAGAAGGCCGCACTATTGTCCGTGTGACTGAAGCCCATGCGTCTACCTAATGAACTGCAGACCAAAACTATCAATTAACCTGACAAAAGAGCCCTCACCAGCAGGGACAAGACCACTTAACGACAACCTCTCCGCTGTAGCCGCCATTACCCTGTCACTCACACATGAACGCACGCTCTCTCTCGCTTCAAATTGGGTCCTCCGTCTCACACACGACGCAGAGATTTGTGTTAACTGTAATCCAATAAAGCCGAGGAGCTCTGTGGAGTAGCGTCCCTCCGAGAGTCCGTCCACGGGGCCCGAAGCCGTACCTAATGGCCATTTAGGGCCAAAGTAGCTGTGAAGTGTTAAATATTTACATGTAAAATGCCAATAGTAATTGCAGGCTATGTCTGAGGATGTCTTGGGACAAAAAAACGGTCGTTTGTACCCAAATACCTCCAATAAAAGCGCAGCTTGGTGTTTACGGTTTATTTAGCGTTCGACTTTACCCATGAGCATGCATGTGTGCTGTCAAGTTTTGCTTATTAATATGGAGGATAAATCTATATTTAGCCTTTTTCATTCGCTCTCTTTTTTTTCTGTGAATGATTGTTGGGTCCAGAGGCGGCTAATGTGGTGTTGACTCCATGTGGCCTGTCTATTAGGGGTGACAGGACTGCCCTGGCAAATAATAAAGAAATATTTATGCTCCTCTTAGCGATGCTAACAAGGTAACATATCAAGCCGGTGCACTGCGGGGTCTCCCTCTAAGCTTCAATAAAGTCTTGTGGACTCCAAACACACACACATTGCGTCCCTGTGTGTGTGTGTGTGTGTGTGTTTCCTTTCCGCTCTGTCCCCTTCTTTTTGTTTGCGAAATGAGATTGGTCATAAATCCAGGCCATCTCATATATATTTGAACGCTGGTATTTGCTTCTGCCAGGAAAGTGCACTTTACATGTGGTAACACGCGATTACCTGGGCGTCTTATTGCGAAGGAAGAGGAAAAATCAATATCAATTTATAATTCACTATTGTTGCCTATATCTGGTTTTATGGCACTCTTGCCTGCCTCATTAATGTTTCAGAGTGATTGACTGGAACCGAAAGATTTTTAACTTCTTTCTTTTTTATTTATTTTCTCTTAATAATTCAATAAACCATAACTGGTTCCATTCTCAAAGCACCTACCAAGAAAAAAACAAAAACAAAACATAAATAAGGACTTGTATTATGAAATTAAGGTCATGAATTATGAATAGTTTACCCAGTGCAGTGAACATTTTGTTATCATTTACTGATTTAAACCTGTAAGAGTTTATTATTCAGGAGAAAATAAGATCCCTTTGAATAATTATTTATATATTTATTTTGCCAAGCATAAAGTTAGACTATGCAAATTTGGGGTTTTAGGTTTTTGGGGATTTTTTAAATATAAACATGTCAAATTCTGTTCTAAAAAGTCTGTTAGAAGAACTTTTATATGATTTCTGAAGACTTAAATTATGAAGCAAAACGGAAACAGCCTACTTGTATAGTGATTTTATTTCCTTCTTTTTGGAATTTGGCAATAAAAAACACTCTCCACACTTTTATTGCATCGCAATAATGGCTTGCATGTTCTTCAAAATCTTCACCTTTTATATTTAATGAAATACATACATGGAAAAGGTTGAGTAAATGTTGACAGAATTTTCATTTTTGCCTGAACCATCCCTTAAAGTGGTAGGCAAGATGTGTGCATCTGCATTTCAAAATGTTAAAATTGAGGATTTGGCTATCAAATGGACTCTCGTTGTTTCTGTCACCTTCCTGAATCAGATTTTCGTCCATCATATCGCGTCCAATCAGAGGACAAAGGCGACTCTCGTTCCTGGAGTGACCCGCCGCAGACCCTTCTGACGGCTGCTTAAGTTGTTCCTTTTAGCCCGGTGACTGACAGATGGAAAATTACGCTTTCAAATTCATCCCAGTCATTCGGCTCTGTTCTTCAACGTGTCAAAGCCCCCATGGGCTGGAGACAGTGAGGAGAGAGCAAAAAAAAAAAAAGAAACGCTGTGAGAAAGAGTTGGGCTAACACATTAGCTTAGCCTGCAGAAGGGAAGACAATCGTGTGTTTGAGAACTCTGAAGGAAAATCAATCATGTCGTAAGTGAGCGTATGAGTAAATTTGAACCCTGACAACTTTCATCATCTCGCCGCGGCGCGTTCGGCGGGCTGCAGTTTTCTCTCCCTTGCTCTTTCCCGCTGAGCGCTTCTGTGCTCTCCTCCGGAAGAGAAAATGAGGGCCTTTCTCTCTCCTTTTTTCCCCGTCTCTCCTCACAGCTGTCTATTAAGAGGGTGAAGTGCTAGAGTCTTTTCTTGCTTTCTGTCTTTTTTACTTTACTGCCTCTTGTCTAGTCCGTCCTTTTTGAAAAACATGTGTCAAAGAGGAGGGCAGCGATTTAGCTTTGTTTCTCACTTCCGTTTAGCCTCCTCTTGCAACAGGCCTTATTTGCAGGTGCAATAAATTGAACACTGGACAAACTGAATTCAGCCCCTGATAGCATCCTCACGTGCCTTTTATTAAGTCTTAAACTCACAAGTCGTCTGCGATCGATTGTGGCTGAGAGAATGGGCGCGATGCCTAATTTTGTTTATTTTATTGAAGAGCGGAACGACAGCTTCGACCTCCGCCTCTCGTCTGTGAAGCGAAACATCGGCCCGTACGCTCAAGCTATTGCGATGCGAGAGAAAGGCCAAAAAAAGCCAGATTTTTTAAAAACAAAGTTTGTGAGAAGTTAAAGATGGCCTTTCCGTGCGCAAGATGGAAATCTGCTTCGGTGATTGATTCAGAGCGGTGCGAGATATTTCTTCAGTAAGTGTGAAGTGACCCGGTTAGATGGTAATATGGGCTAATGCGACTGCTCTGTTTCTTAATGTGAGCTTAGCTGACAAGCACCAGCGGCAGGGAGGGGGAAAAAAAGAAGATTTAAGTCTGTTCTCTCTTCTTTAACAAGAAAATTAGTGTGCAAAGGAGATCTGTCATGATAAAGAACAGTGTGGCGGCCTACCCCCAACCCTACACCTTCTCTCGGTACTCTACGACTCCCAGCGGGACGCATCCTTAAGTGTTATAAGGACAAATTTATTGTCCTGGCCACATTATTTAGCGATTTGATTTGTGCCAGGGATTTGCATTAATTCTGACCTGGAAAGAGCGATGATTCATGGAGGGGAAGAGGAATTTGCAGGCAAGGGATCGAGATGCGAGAGTTAAGGTTGAGTGAAGTCTTTCTTAAGGAAGTTTTATGAGTTGAGGGATTGTAGATTATGATTTCCAGGCCTGGGAAAAGTCATGGAAATTTTAGAAGTGAATATAAATATGTCTAGTCATGCACTGCTTTAAAATGAACATAATTTATAAATGTTATATATTTAAGAATGTTTGATTATTTATAAATAATATTATAAGATATTTTTATTTGTATTATTTTTTCCTGGTCAATAATTAATCTGTAAGTAATATGGTACTTTAAATTATGATTTAAGTCACAGAATATATATCGCCATCATGGCAATGGCATTTTGTTGCAGTTGCAGAGGCAGAGACACACACGTGTGTGTTGTTTTGTCTCGGCTAGTCGTGACCTTTCTGATCTTGGGGTGGCGTTCCGTGACCTCTTCACACACACACATAGACGCACACACTCAAAAGCGCACAGCAGGGAAGGATGAGATCAACTCGAAAGCAAGCAAACATCTCTGGCTGAGAAAACATGAGCCGCCACACACGCACACACAACAGGAAGTGTTTCTGAAGGAGCACAGGAAGTGAAGGGTGAGACTCGCGCAACACTGAAAAGTTTGGAGTGTTTGAGAATCCTCAGTTGGGAGCTCAGATTCAAAACCCTATAGCTTTTGTTTGGGCCAAATTCTGGAAAAATCTGGTTAAAATTCACTTCCCAGATGACTGGGGAAGCTTTATATCCCCCTGCGCTCTTGACTTGGGTTACACGTTTGGCTGAGGACAACGTTTTCATCCCTGATTTTCCTCTTTCTTCTGCACGGGTTTGTTTTTAAGCTGTGTGAAGACGACACTGTGTTACAGCTATAATTGCTTTTTTTTTTTTTTTTGGTTTTAACCAACCAGCTCCTGAAATAAATAGCTTCCGGGGCTATGGGGGGAAAAATGGATTCTTGGCAAACAAGAAGCATATTTTGCATTTATTATGGAAAATAATTTTTACAGGTAGGAGGTGAGACAATCTGGGAATTTCCGTTCGCTGGGAAGTAGGATCGAGAGCGTAAAACTGCTGCATTTTAAGCAGATTTCTGCTCTTTCCATCTGGCCCCACTGGCTGGAGAACCTGATCCGACCTGTCAATCAACAGGCCCCAGCTGTGAGGTGCGGCCCCCGCCTGGAAACACTCCCCAACTCATTAAAACAGCTTCCCTAACGCTCCCCTCCTCTTTCGGCTCTTTCCCGTTCCCTTCTCTCCTCTCCTCTCCTGTCCTCTCTCCTCCGCTCTCCCACACTGCACAGTGGGGTTTTCATATCAGGGGTCTGTGACAGGATCATTTCAGCGATTTGTGGGATTCATCTGCAGTTAAAAGTACAGCCTAAGGCTAGTCTAATTGGTAGGAAGGCTAATTCCCTCCCGTCCTCCTGTCAGTCTGTATTTTATTTACTGAGCCTTGCCAAAACCTATTTACACAATAATGAGAGGAGATTGCTGTGATGCCAGCAACACAAAGACTCGCTCAGCGTGGAATCCAGAACGAACAATTAAAAGCAAATCTGAAATCGCGCTAGCAACCCGCCTGCTAGACAACACAGGTACATGGAAGGGTTCACATCCATCCCGTCTCTGTCTCTATCCTGCATGTGTTGCTCAAAAGTCACAGTTGTGAGATCCAAGTTTCAGTTGTTTCTCCCCAAATTCTAGGAGAAGAAATTTGGATTGCAGGTAAAATAATAATTCGGATTTGGGATCCTGGGAGCATGGTTTGAGACATTCTTGAGAACTTCTGAGATCTCATCTATAAATGTCCCTTTACATGGATACATCTTCCTGAATTTTATTTCCCATATGTGTTCTCAGTCTCAGTCAAGTCACTTTTTTAGAAGTAATAATACACGGATGAGACTCAAATGAAACAGTTGGTGAATTTTAAGTAACTATATGAATGGTAGAGCTCAGAAAATGTACTTTTAGAAGAATGGTCATATTGAGGACCATTTGCTCTTCTTCTCCATCGGTTTTTCATTCCCAAACATTTTGTTTCTGTTGTGTTGCCAGACAAAGTCTTCGCCCTGAGCGTGCACAGGTCACCCTTCAGGTGATAAGTGTTTAGGACTGTCATTTCTTGGTGCGGGTGAGCCTGAGGTTTTTATACAGCTTTTTAGAAGCAAAAGACTTGTCAGATTTAGACTGGATCAATAGAAGATGATTTAGGGGTGTTGGGAGGAAACAGGTTGTATTTTTCAAACTCAAATTAAAACCAGTCATGTGAATCTCTATCTCTCTCTGCCTTCACTCTCTCTCTGAAGTCATTTCTCTGTTATTTGTGGTGTTTGGTTTTTATCCTTGACACTTTCACAGAGTGACTGCTCACTTAGAACGAGGAAATCATTCAGAAGAGCCATATTTCTCCCCCCTTCCTCCTGCGACAGAGCGTGCTCCATACCTCCGGGAAGTCTCCTGAGAGCGTCTTCTTTATGATGATACTCTCAAGGTGAATATTGGCATTTATTTAGCCTGAGTGGGATATGAAAGAGATGTTTAGTAACGCCAACCCCGACGGAAAGTGTGCAGTCAGCACTCATCGCTTCCCGTATAATTCTATTTCATTTCCCTTTTCTCAAAGTCACTGTGCATCCCTTTCTCCCCTCCAACCCTGTTCAAATTAATTTAACACTCCTCTTGAGGAATTCTGATCAAATTAAAGTTTTTCTTTGCGGAGATGACAATAGCGGTGCGTCTAAGTTTCACGCTGAAATGACGAGCTCCTATATTTAGAGTCTCATAAGGGCTTTGCAGTGGAGAGAGTCTCTTTCTTTCTGCAAGCAAATTAATTGAGGAAATGACAGACTTGGCTGAGGCATCAATCAAAAAGTAGCAACACGACAAACTTTGGCAGCGATTAGAGATTAGTTTTTTTTTTTCTTTTCTTTTTTTAACCAGCTAACAGCTCCAAACCCCCGATCCAATTTCCTTCAAACAACAGTTTAAAAGGTCTTTGATATGATGGGAAGCAGAGGAAACAAATCATTGAGCAAAAAATACAACAATGACCACTTGAAGTGGAGATTTATAGCCAAGTGGACACTTACATTTGTCTTAAACATATAGTAAAGCACAAAAAAAAAAAAAAAAAAAAAAAAAAATAATAATATATATATATATATATAATAAATACAGTAAATATTTTTTTTATCTAATTTTAATTTATTTTTCATTTAATTTTATTTATTTAAATAGAAAACACATAAATTAAAAAAATATATATTAGTTATTTAATTTATAGTTTTAAGATTTTGAAAGGTTTCCTAACAAAAACAGTATATTAAATGAGAAAGACTATAAATAAACTGACTTTCGGATCCCACCGTATGTTCAATGGAAGCTCCTGGAAGCAATGGAGAAGCAATTCAGGCAACTTGGGAGCATGAGATTCATGGGCTCTGACACAGGACTGATAAGGGCTGTTAGTCTGGGCTGTTTTGTTCCGACACAGACAAAGATGGAAAACACACAATGGCACTTGATAAAGAACATCCGTATTGAGAAGTCCCACATAAATGCTTTAAGTTAAAGCGCAAGTCCATATACGAGATCTGAACCGCTGAACAATTTAAGAGTCGTAAATTGCGACCCGGCACTCTCCATCCATTGCAGATCAGTATATTTAAAAGCCTGGCGCGATGAAGAACCATTGTTTGAAACCCAGAACGGCCCATTGAGTCTCTGTGAATGAGTGTCCATGCTGGAAAGCGAGTGGGAGTGAGAGTGTTAGTGTGTATGTGTGTGTGTGTGAGGCTGAGAGAGCTGTCACTTTGAGGAATGAGAGACTGTGGCAGTAGGGAGCAGCCTGGCAGATGTGCAAAAGGAACACCAAGCATATTGATCAATTAAGTATGCAAATTCCTCCTGCTGACTAAAGAGAGAAATAAATAAAGTACAATAAGAATTAAGCCCTGCCGTAATGACTCTCTCAAGTAAAAAAAACAAAAACAAGGGAACGACCAGCCACCTAAAAAAAAACATAGTGAGCCTACACCTGCTATAAGATCTAAGTGTGTGACTTTACCTTATGTCAGTCAAAGGAAATGTTATATAATTCTAATTTCATGCAGATATAAGAGAGTGAGAGAGAGAGAGACTGGAGTCGTATAAAACCCACCCACACCAACGCGCAACTGTTGTTTTCCTTCAATGATCAAACAACGGCAGCATAACATAAGACGCGCACACAGAAAAAGAGATTTCAAAATTCAAAGTGGCATTAAACCAACAGCTTGAGAATCTGTCTATCGTTCTTTCCTTCTCATGAGTCTTTCTATTGCTCTATCATTCTAATGATCTATCTATCTATCTATCTATCTATCTATCTATCTATCTATCTATCAGCAAATGTTCTGACAAAATTTGGTTTTGTAGTTAAAAAATTGAAATATGAATTTCTTTGGATTTTAATCTATTTTAAATCTTGCATCACAATTTGAATTGAAATTCTGCATCTGTTTGTGTATCAGATTAAATTCATTTAAAAATCTATTTAAAATAAAATGCGCGAAAACAGACACCTTACAACCCCTTTTATTTCTGCTTTCTTCAATTTTCTTTGGGTAGGACACCCTGTATGGTGGTCTTATGTCATGTCACCTTGTGAGGCAGGGTGTGTGATTCTCAAGATGCCCCCCCCCCTCTTTGGTGGTGAAAGGCTCCTCATTATGAGATGGCCCAATGAAATTATCGTCTTGTTCTGCTCTTCTCTATGCTGTTGTCAGGACTTTGAAACACGATAGTTTAATTATGGACACACTGTATGTGTGTGTGTCTTTGAGTGTGTGTGCGTGCCCTCTTCAGCATGCGGGTGCACGAGAGAGCTCTGGACCTCTGGACGTCGCCCAAGCCTGCGAGAGCTGCCCTTTCCTAGAGATATGTTAAACCTGCCATTCATATGAAAATTGACTACAGCCATCGGCCTGCTCTTTTGTTCCTCTTTCTCTCTCCATCCATCTCTCTCCGTTTCTTGAATCGAGTCCAAGTTTAGCACGTAGGATCACGCCGATGCCAGAGTCATTTGATTTTCCTGCTTTATCCAGAATCCCCCTGCTCTGTGAGGCCGGAAAGCTTCCCGGCTTTTTTTCTTTATCCCGGCCTCTTCCGAAACAACAGAGTTCGGTCCTATCTGTGTCCGCACATGCATATCGCCGGCAGGCCGCAAACCGCCCCGCGCACAATAAGAGAAGCATCGCAAGAGGTCATTTCATATAAAACAGGAGAAAATATTCGGTCTTTGACATTTGGACCGTGTTTTTTATATTTCTGCATGGGCAGATAGCATCAAAAGTCTCCTCCTCAATAATAAATATCAGAATGTCAGCTGTCAGTCACTGCCTTTAAGGAAAACAAGACAGAAAGGCAAAGAAAAAAAACGGGGGGGGGGGAAAGGAAGAACAGACAAAAGCTATCCCGCCGCTGCGACAAGCAAGTGTTTATCCCATGAAAGAAGGATGGAAATGAAGCTAGGGTGCACGAGGGGCTTTAGAAGCGAGGAACAGGGGAATAATCTCTCACTTTCCCCCTCTTTCTACATTTTGTGAGTGTAGTTGTTCCCCCTCGAAAGTCCCAGAGGGTTTGATCTGGAAAACAGGAAGCTCTCCATGAGTTCTTCCCCCCTCAAGGAACCTCATGTGTTTAGAAAAGCGCTTTCTCTCTCTCTCTCTCTGAGATAAAAACAGCAACGCCTCAGAAAGATACAGTGAAAATTTCCTATTTAAAGACAATTCAATCACATTATTTCAATTTCAGATTTGGTCTTAATTAACAAAAATGTACATTTGAATAACTTTTATGAAGACACTAGCAGATAGGTGACCTAAAGCCATACAACTTTTTTATTTATGATTATTATTTTTTAAACAGTATAATGACATAACAAATTACTGTATATAAAAAAATACATTAAATATATAAGTTCATTAACAATTATGTCCGTAATTGTATTTTAGTAGTATTTTAGAAGTCTGAGATTTCTTTTTGCTTTTTTTGCCATCCTAGCTGAATCTGGAGCACTTTCGGCAAACGAATCTGGCCGACGAGTGCGGTTGGCAATTAGGCATCTTTGCTTCTGCTTGCTGCTTGATTAAGCTGATTGATGAACAGGCCATATGTGGTAGTGTCACAACTTGGCTTGACATCTCTCCGTCTATCCTCCGTACCATCTTCCAAATGTGTAGAGGACCAGCCGAGATATAAGAGATTGAGAAATCGATGACAACTTTGATCTGTCATTTTCCGAAACCAAAATGAGGTGGCGATTTAACAGCCAGTCACAAGCAAGGTACTCATTCATCCAGACATCACTGTAAATGTTTAACGGTTTCAAATTGTTTTGTTTTTACATTTTTAGCCTTTTTCAGTGCCAAACGAGACCTGTGTGCTAGCGCCCGTGCATTTGACAGCATATGCGTGTGAAAGCATGTGTTCACGTCCCAGCTTCGGTGTTAACGTGTGTTTGCGTGCCTGTTAAAGACCTGGCACGCTACGTGTGTTTGCTGCAAGACGTGTGTGTGTGCGTGTGCTTTCTCCACAGGCTGTGGGGTGTGTGATTGCTGTTATGCTGTCAGGTTGGGTGCTGTTGCTTGGCTTGACTGCGAGGCTCTTTTAATGTGCACTGGAGTAGAATAAGTAACTGCTCGCAGCGGCAGCTGAGCTCAGTCCCTGTTATGGGTGACGCTGCCACCTGACATCCACCAGTCTGCTGTGCAGAGAGCCTTTTGGCAACAACACACACATGCATGCATGCATTCACACACAAGTGCATGCACATGCATGCTGGTTTTGCTTTAGGATCTGGATTTCATCAATCAAACGTATCAAACTTGATTGCGGTACAACAAAAATGGTATCAAAAATAAATGTTAAAATGTACTATTATACTATTAAAATAATTTGCATTTACCTGCACCTTACCAATGAGGAGCTGCGCTG
>JAUMHQ010000069.1:17046282-17065798 GCA_032361165.1 Enteromius paludinosus
AGGAGAGATAGAGAGAGAGAGAGCGTGCGAGGGAGGAATGTAATAGTGAAATGATACAGTATGGCTCCGCTAATAAGAAGATGTGTTGGATTAGTTGGCGACCCATGCTTTTAGATTTTGGCAAGAAACACTTTAAACATTTAACAGAGCTCCAAAAAATATTACGATTGATGGGTTCATCGTTGAATTGATTAGCGTTACATAATGCAATTGTCTGTATTATTATTTGAGCAATGTTTTGTCATTCTGTTCGGCAGATAACAGCTGTAATGATATTTGATTATCATCACGAATTTGTCCTACTGCATTTTGATTGCTCTATAATCAGATCACTGTAACAGATTAACCTGAGATTTCTCATCGCTTTGTGTGTTTGAGTGTGTGTATTCAGAAGTACAGGAGCCATTTGACCCTGCAGTGTTTGTAGCTTTGGGAGGAAGTGATGGTAGAGGAGTAATTAAGCATTAAACGGTCTTGACCCTGTCCATTAAAGCCTCTCTCACACACACATTATTGCTGTTGCTTCCTTTTGTGTGTTTAAACAAGGCTGTAATGGAAGCATACAGGTTCAAAGCCCAGGGGTGTCTTTTGCCTTCTCCGCTATTTCATAATTATGCTTTATATTAACAACTGCATTTACTATTGGAATTTATTTTTTTTCTTTGTGTAGTACTCGTATACTCACAATTGAAGAAATAAAGAAACTTAATTAGATTGACGGGAAGTGGAATTGAATATTGTCTAATTGAAATAAATTCAACACATGCGATGCATTCAGGGAAATGAAGTGTCATTTCACCCTGTTCCACAAAGTTCATTTGTTAAAAGGATGAATAAATTACATTTATGCAAACCTAGTTTTTTAAAAAAAATTGAATTCCACTTCCATGCATTCAAACTGTTACTTCAATTCAAATTCGCTTCAACGTTAGGAGTTTGGAATTTGAAAAAACGGGATAAAAGCATTCTAAAGCATGTTCAGAATGGCACACAACTGTGCTGCGCGCACACTTGTGTGCAGATCTGTTCATATCAGACCTTCTTGGGTCTAGGCGATGATAAATAGACCAGGGTTATCATCTCTTACTCTCTCTCTTTCTTTTTCTCCGCCTCTGTCAGTCTTATGAAATAAGTGTTTTGTGGTGGCACCGAGCAGCCCTGGGTCAGGGTGTACTTGACTGAGAGACGGATGCGTATTAAGATAAATCACTCCGCGGAACAGCTGCAGAGGCCGAAGGTCACACATCAGACTCACCCCGCGCCGACTTCCTGCTTTACCGCTGTCAAAGGCCAAAGTCTGGGCCCCATATATCTGTACCATCACCACATCAGCCAGTCTAGCGCCTCTACATCTATATCCACTCGCTCAAGAGCAGTCTAGATCTAAAGTGGGTGCCATAGTGTGAAAATGCTTATATTTAGCATTGTTTTTAGCATTTTGCTAGAATTTTAACCAGTTTTAATTATAAGGTTTAAGTGAAAAGTTTGGAGTGAAATATCATAATTGGATTGCTTTATTAAAAACTACTTTCTGCGGTTTATCTTGTTTCGAATAACACCTCGGCCCACCTTAGATCTTAAAACTAAACCCGGAACTGGATGATTTTTAGACCTCACCACAGACGTAAACCTTCCCGCCCGTTAAATGTCACCCAGCGTTTGGGGAAATATACCTGCGCTCTCATTCATAACACCTGTTTTGTATTTCACTTCCCAAACCGGCACCATCATCACCCTAATTTCTTTAAGAGGGGATTCACGCTACATTGCACTAAGTGTTTTAGAAAGCATAATTGCCATGCAAATTCCAATCAGCGAGATTTATGATATTTATTTATTTATTTTTAAAGAGGAAATGTTGTTTTCTGTCGAGTTACGCAAGCATTCATGGATTTAGCTGACAGCTGTTTAGCAGCGTATTATTTTCTCGCCGCGAAGCTGGAGAGAAAGTGAGAGAGCGGGAACGAGAAGAAGAAAGACAAATCTTTTTGGAGGCATAAATGCATGACGGAGGACGCGTATTGTGTTTACTTGTGAGAAAATGAGGGGAGGCAGGTGAAAAATATGTGTCTGTACTTGTTCAGATTTAAGACCCGCAAATTTGCACCCTATTTCAATTTGCCTGCGTGAGGCAGCAAGTGCAAATAGCTTATTGAGGGTGAGATTAAAGCAGAAACGGAGGAGAGGGGCATAAATCTGACAGGGCTGACTTGTACCGTCATGTAAGCGTAATGACTATCACACTGAATCAACTGCCGGAGCTCGCGGCAGCTTAACATGGGGAAAATTTGCCTGATGTGTGTGCGCGAGCGTGTGCTAAACCCTCGGCAGTAATACAGCCGTACCGTGTGACTAAATTTTATAGTTCATGAAGCATATTAGCGGCGGGCTGTATATGCGCCCCATTCAAAAGGTGATTTCAATTTCAGATGCTCATTTTTCATGAAGATAAATACGCCACGTGTCGCAATTCCCCTGAAGTAAATATTGCAGGAGTAGAAGGCTACTGGGGGACGGAGGCGGGGACGAAAGTCTGACGTGTTTTTCTTTTTTCATTTTCTTTTCATTTGTATGGTAAGTGGTGGGACTCGTGGCTTATCGAGGAACAAATTGAAGGTTTAATCCGCAAGCATGCAGATGGGACCCAATGTTGTAGTCTGAGACCTGTCTCAGAGTAAAGTGAGAGTTCTCCTGCGCGCACGAGAAAAGCTGATGTTCGGTCTGTTGGGACCGACGTTTGTGAAATCAATGATCACAGTGACGTTCCACAAAGAAAGTGGCCAATTTGAACACATTTCCAGATAACCGCCCAAGCCAAGGTTGGCTAAGTAGGCCTACACGCACGCACGTGCATTCGGATAGACGCGCACGCTGGAACGGTCCTACTGTTAAATGAAAAGTTGAGGAGAGACTTCGGCGGTCCCCCAGGCGTCGCTACAGCGGCGTGTCCCTTGTAGCGTTATTGCATTTCATAGCAGAGCTCTTGTTTATCAAACGCGGGTTTTATTTGCGCGATGCAGCCGTGTCAGCAGCGGAGGGGAGCTAGATGGTCTACGAGTCTGTGCTTTGGTTCGTAGCACGCCGCCGTACGCTAGATGTGTTCCCTGAGGTCATTAAAAGTGTGAATATCTGCATTACTCCGTGGTGTTTTGCTGAAACTGTTGTTTCTCGGAGGGCGAGTTCACTAATATCCGCCTGGGACAGATAGAGGAAGCATTACATCAACAAATCCACACCATAAACACAGCGAAAAATCGCCCAATAATTGGATTTTTTTCTTGTTGTTTTAAAGTTAATAAGTGAAAAGATATTCAATTGCGAGGCCCAATTGCTAGCTTGTTAGAGGTTTTTTTATTTATTTATTTTCTGTTTGTTTCTCTCTTTTCTTCCCTTCATCCCTTCATCTAGGCTGAGGTTGGGAATCGCACGTCAGAAGAGGGCATGTTAATTTTGCCAAAGGTTCTGTTGTATATTAATTTAAGTCGCGAGTGCTGCTGGTAGATGACACCGACAGCATTTTGATTAAGGATTTTATACATGAAGAAATTTTCATTATCGCTTCTCCTTGGTGATTTCGACGGGATGGTTTGGGATCGTGACCCGGCGCCGTGACAGCGGGTTCCAGGATAAACGGCTCTGTATTGAATCCCACCCTGTGCTAGATCCACACTTACAGCGGCAATTAATGGGGCCTTTTCCTCCAGGGAGGCCCCGGCCTTCCCAGGCCAGAGCGCCGCTATTGTACATAGGTAACAAGATTTTGCTTTTTTTCTTCTTTGCCGGCTCCTCTGATAGATGTGAGGGAGTCGTTCTGTGTGATTAGGGTTTCTGATTGACTTCAGATAATCAGGCCAGCAGGGTGTAATGTCTGCAAATAGATCTTAAAATGAGAAGAGAAAGGCAAGGTTTAAATCAACCGTACCCTTTGACCTCAACATGTACGTGGGGCATTTATAATAACCATTGTTTCACCACCCATTAGAGTTCATCAGAACATTTTGATCAGAGCAGAATGGCCCAAATAGATAGCACTTACTATAATAATAGTAAGTTTATAATTTAAGCATGCATCATATATTACATATAACTAAATGTACTTCATTCATTTGCAGTTTTATGCATGCAGTCTAAGTCCTAAAATTATTTGGAACAAACAAGTCATTTTAAATCTGGCATTAAAAGTAATTCCCCTTGAGTTACATTCAAAGTTATTTTGACCCAAATGTGGCAAGACACTAGACTAAAATGGTATATTAACTGCTTGATGCATTTTACTCTCGCATGCCCAGTTTAGAATCATATTTTCTTTTATTATTCACAAATGATGGGATCCGTTTGTGCTTCCCCTCCTGAAAGCCCCCTAGTGGCATGCATTGGTTTGGAAACCACCTCTCTCTGTGGCTTGTCATTCTAATACAGCTGAAAGAGCTATGAGATCCTTTAATAACCATGCAGCTCATCGCCCCCCAAACCCCATTGTGCGCGTGGCGGCCCCTGAAGGAGCCGCATCTCCATGTATGCTGACACATTTGTGTACCTGCGACAGGAAAGACAGAGGCCAACGCTGTCGGCTCTTGCCTCAACTACTGCTCTACAAAATCAACCTGACAACTCGCTGTTTTCTCCATGGAGAGAAGCGTTTTTCCCCCCACCCGTCTTGTTTTTTTTTCTGTTTTAAAGGATGCTTGCATGTCAGTCCTGTGAGCGAGAGCATCCTTATTATTTGCCTATAACCCTGTTTGAAAGCCCATGTGTCCCGCACAGACAGGCAAAAGCAGCGGTGTCAGTTATACGGGTAACAGCCATCAGAGGGACAGCAGCTTTGGAATGCATGTCTCTTTCTCCGCTTCCTTCCCTGTCTGTATTTCACTCCACTTCAGACCATTTATCCCGCTGTGCTGCGAGCACTTTGTCATTCCCTCTCCCGCCTGTTCGCTTTTAAAGCATACGGGAATCGGATTCTGTCATCTCACCACTTCCTCAAAGAACTCGTAGTTCATCTGTTGCTGCTTAAATGAGCATTTTATTTGAAGGTGATGGGTCAGATAGGAAAAAAAAGAAAAGAGATCTCTTTAATGCCTTGATCGTTTCTCCTAGACATCAGTGAGGTTAAACAGAGAGCTTTTGGAGGAACTTGAGGTTTGCCAAGATTTCTGTACAGGAGAAACATTTGAGACGAAATTAATGCTGAAATGATCTATTAATGAGAACTCCAATAAGTTCTGTGTACAACCAAAGAGCAACTTAAGAGCAATGAAAATAGGAACCAAAAATCATAACTTTGAATGTTTTTGTACATCAGTTGTTTCTTGTAGACAGTATTGAGAACAGTTCCCAGAGAATAACATCAAAATTTCAGAAGAGATCTCAGCAATATATCAAATTGTGCTCAAGTTTGTGCTCCAAAAATGTGTTAAAAAATATATTCCACCATTATTATTTTTTATAGAATTTTAAATTAGACAATGTCGATACTTCATATACATGGACCATTCTCATGGAATGTTGAAACTTTATGGAATTCTTAGTTATTTTTCAGTTTCATGAGATATAAAAGAGCAACCTCTGAGCAATAAAATGAGCATTTTAGTGTTTCAAATGAGATCTCTAAAGCCCTCACTGCGCTCAAAAGATTTCAGTATGAACTCGAACATTTCTTTCTCATGTAATTTCATGAAATGCAATGATTATACTTTAAGAGTTCACAGATATATCTCCTGAACTATAAAAGGGCATCCTCCGAGCATTAAAATGTTATTTTGGGTGTGATAAAAAATAAAGCCCCCATATGTGTTGGCCTCTGTGTGTGGGTTCCATCATCATGAATGTGTGTGTGTGTGTGTGTGTGAGGGAGAGAGTGCTCAGATAAAAAAAGCTTTCTCCTGACGTATTTTCCCACCATGCTGAGCTCCTGCTGGAGCGGGCTGCACAGAGGCCTGCTTGTGTCGCGCTGATGTCATAGGCCTGACCTGCCTCTGCTGTACAAAGGCTTTAGGTATCACTGCCTCTGTTCACACAATACCCATTCAAGCAGGTTGCTTTGCTCCTGCAAGCCTAAAGAACAATGTTATTTTTTGTTTCAGCATTATAAAGCTGGACTTTTGCAGGAAACTCAACAGACAAAACCTTTTATCAGACGATGCTTCGGGTAGACTGGCAGTATAATCCGCCTCCATTAGCCTTTCAATGTGTTTCTCTCTCTTTCTCTCTGTTTTTTTTTTTTTTTTTACCTCTTTTCCATCTTTCTCGCTCACTTGCTCTTTTTCTTGTTGGCAAGAGACGAAGAGCACATTCACAGGGGTCAAAACAAGACAGCGTTTCTCTGCATTAATAAACAATGTTTTTTAAAACAGTGCGGATATTAAAATACATCAGCATGAAATCGACTATATTTGCTTTCCTAATGCAGATTCCTGTTGTTATTTTGCACAATTCATTAGTGCGCAGTATTTCAAATAGGAAATTATTTGTGTTCATAATCTTGCATCTAAACATGGGCCGCAATTTTAATGATCTAATCAGTTCTCCGAATGCATTTATTTTCTTTGAATATTCCATTACCTCTTAAATATCAGTTTGCAGAAGTCAAATAGCTTGTGAAGGATGTTCCATTTCAATTTCAAACGCAGCATTAATCGTCGTGTATTTTAAATTGAAAGAGATGGCATTCCCTTTCAAATTGAGGATTTCCGAGTTTCCAAGTCGGAATCCCTTTTTTCTGGGATCTGTCCACAGGCACGGCCGGCAAAACGGTGACAATGTAAACCTCTAATATATTTGCTTATTAGAATTCTCTGGATTTCAGTCAACAATATGAAAGCACCAAAGGCCTCTGGTCCTGCCATGTACAAACACACTCCCAGTGTGTGTGTGTGTACTTGTGTGTGTGTGTATGATTCATTCCGGTGCAGTTTTAGTCCTTATAAAATATTCATTTTGGTTGTGCAGGGTTCTGTAATTGCCATCTCTCAGACTGAATAATTTATACCACGCGCAGACTGACAAAGCTACGCCATACGGCCGTAGATGAATCAGGAACAAGGATCCGTGCTGCCAGCCGCATTATTGTTTCACAAATATGGCACTCACGTCATTTCTGGACGGCACGGCACCTAATCCGGCTTCTCTTCATTTGTCATTTCATTTCACTCGCTCTGTTGTTTTAGTTCTTGCGTTTGCCCTTCTGTCTCTTAATGACTGACCCCTCGCTCTTGCCGTACGGTGCACCGGGTAGCACTAATGCACCTTTACCCTCTCTCTCTCTCTATGCATGCTTCCCTGTCTGTCGTTGTCTTTTTTTTCATGTGTGGGAACTACTTCACACTCGTATTCACTTTAGAAACATATATTATGCATTAGGAATAAAATGATGTACGTCGCTTGTAACAGCCGCTCTATTTGCTCTTCTCTTTTGAGGATTTTACTGCTCAGAAGCTATTTAATAGCTCATGACATTATTGGACAGCACTGAGATTAACTAGAGATCAAATAAAGATTTTTGCATCAATCTCCTTAGAAACAGACCCCAGCAGTTTTACATATATTCCGTTTAAGAAGAGATCTCAATGTCTCGGACTGTGCTCAGAATTGCCAGACATCTATTTGTAATTCTCCTAAGAGATTTTAGCAGAAACAGTCTAAGGGAGAAAAAGGCCCAAGTAATCTCACATACAGTGTATCAAATTTGAAATGAAATCTCAACAGTGTATCAAAATGTCAAAGTTGGTGCTTCCCCTGAGTAATGAAAAATCCTATATTGTACAGTAGAAGAGACATATGAGTTTAGGCATAACCACAGCTTGTTCTCCATTTAATCTTGTTGCAGTTTAGTGGAATGGATTTAAATGAGATATTAAAGAGATTGTTTACTTTGAGGTCTTGGCATTCGTTGGTGTTATTTTGGTGACAGACTCACTTCCATGCTCTAAACTGAAGTGAAGCTTCTGCAAAGTGACCCGCACATCCTCTGCTCATGTCCATTATGGAAATCTATTAGCGCCGATCACCCGCCGCCTGTCTGGGGGCACGTAACAGCACCTCAGCGTCTCTGATTGAGCTACGGCGAGCTGATGGATGACTTGAAAACGCTCTGATGTAACAGCCTGTCTTCTCTCTCTCTCTCGTTCTCTGTGTGGTTGTTGACATGCAGGAATAATGACACGGACGAAGGGTCCACATGTGCCCGTGTCATTAAGCTGCATTACCTGTGTTAAAACCAATAACTGCCACTCAGAACTGGATCCACATTAATCATTTATAATGTTTTAATACGTTTTTAATCAGCATTGCTGAGACCACAGCCTTCAGACATCAGGCAAGTCGTGTACGTCTATGTGTATGTGTGTGTGTGTGTGTGTGTGTTCCTCCATGGCCTGATTTGAAATGTGCTTTTTTCACTCTCTCCTTCCTGTTTTTAATTAATAATTAAAATCGGCAAAGATGACAGTTCCTAATTAGGGCTGTCTTGAAAGAATGTGGGAATGTATGAATTTTAGATGGGGAAGGAGAGAGAGAAGAGAGGGAGTCTAGAAAGGGTAATGAACACACAAGGAGACGTCTGGAGTGGAATGGAGACACAACAAACAAAGAAACAAACAAAATAGCGATCACATATCTGTCAGCGAGTGAGCATTAGGTCAGGTAAAGACAACAGCATCCTTGGCCATGTGTGGTCAATCTTAAACCAGTCAGAAGCCAGATTGAAACTGAACCACCACAGTACCCCCCTCCACCCCCATCCACTCCTTTTCCGCCCCTCACCTCCTCCCGGGGAAACTTGAGCCTGTATCCCAACATCAAAGAGCTGAACGTGGGGAAGGAAAGAGCAAAAGAGGTAAAACATGCATAGCCTACTACCCTTTTTCGACAGAAATGGTGCTGGTTCTCAGGAAGGGGGATTTGTGAGGCACTTTCAGAACTGGCCTGCATTTTCATTGATTCAAAAACTGAATGATGACGTACTTGACTATTCTACATAACCTACTAGCAATTTTTTTTTTTTTTATACAATGTTTCCAGAGAACATTTCATTTAGTATATTTGATATAGTGTCTTTGTGCCATCTCAAGCAACAAATAATTAAGTTTAAATATTAAATATATTTAATGAATATTTAATGAATAAAATGTATTATAAAATAAGTGATGTAACTCTTATTTAATAATAATAATCTGTGTTAATATTTTTATTTTATTACAAATTATTATATATGCAATATAGTTTTGTGCTTTTATTAAATTTGTTTTATTTAAAAACAATTTAATATGGAACACAATGTATGTGATGTTTGTAAATGTCATTTTTGAAATATTTAATATATTTACTATTATTACTGTTACTATTTTTGTTAATAATGCTATACTGTATAATTCTGTTCTTGACTTTTACAAAATATCATATACATACATATATATATATATATATATAAGAAAACACCCTGCAATTGAAATAGGGGCGCAAGAGGCCTGATTCGCAATGGGGAACCTCCACAAGAGGTTTTTATACACCTAAACCAGAAAAAAAAGTGGTCTAAGGGGAGAAAGAGAGGGGAATGGTAAAGGAGGGTGGATGGAGGAGGGCGACTGGGAGAGAGAGTGTCTTTAATGAGGCCCCAGTCTAAGACAAAATGCTGTGATTGACAGAAGCAGTGATCTGTTGGGGAAATAATGTCAGAGGCATGTTACACATTAGGAAAAACTATGGAGGAGAGAGCGAGAGAGAAAGGAGGAGAGAATACGCACACCAGTCTGGGTCTGGTACAGCAGTCTGCCTGAGGGAGAAAATACACACACACACACACACACACACACACGACAGGAACACATGTCCCAAAAACACTTCTGGCATAAATATGTTTAGGCAGATGCTCAGATATGTTCAAACATACCAAATTATGTCTCTTCAACAACTTTGTGTGTTTCGGGTCACTTCTTTCAGTGATGCTTGAATCCTGCATTTAACATATTTTAAACCTGTTTAAAGATCTGAAAAGAAGTTTTGAATGATATAGTTTTACATTTTAATATTTTAGTTGCGCTTGTCTGTGGCGGTGCCAGCTGTAAGATTCTATGATATTTTGGGCTCCCAAGTTTCCTCCTTAAGTGTATGTCTGTAGTACTTTTATGCTTGTTTTATTGCCAGCCAGGTGTAAAGTTGAAGTCTGAACGCTTAAAAAAATAGCACACCAGAAATGGTATAGACCAGTTACTCACTGAAGTTCTAAATTTGAGGTTAAAGGTTTCTGGAAAAAAATGTCTCTCTGTCAAATGAGATGCACCCACGGACCAATCAGAAACAATCAGACCTATAAGCCAATCAGAAGCCTGAGCTGACACAAGGAGCTTGTGCATTTCGGAAATGCGATCTGTATTGACCTGTGTACCGTCTCAGCTTCTGGACCTGAAATCAGCAGAATGTACTTGTGTAAGTGTGTGTGTGTGTGTGTGTTCTGTATTGTCTGGCTGGCTGGGGTCTGATCAGCTAAAGTTGCTTGGTGATCAATACTCAGCAGAGTCACACAGCTGTGCCCTAACCATTAACGCCTGAGCAGCAATTAGTGTCCACACTGACCGCTCACACACACACACACATACACACTCCCATCTGCCATTGTATTTCTTTACCTCTCTTTACATCCACTCATCTGTCTTGGGACAACAGGAAGAAAAGCACTTGCAGGTTTTTTACAATCTTTTGTCTAAATACAACAACATTAGACAACAAAACAAACACAATGCAGTAATTTATGGAACCGACAAATGTTTTGATATAAAGAAGTGTGAAATTAAAGCTTGCTAGATTTTAGTTTTGTCCCATATGAAAGAAATGAAGTTCTTTTTAAAATATGATGTCAACTATGATGTTAAATAGAACAAATAGAGAGAGAGAGAGAGAGAGAGAGAGGGTAAATAAAATAGATTATTATTATTATTATTATTTACAGGATAATACTAATTGTTCTACTAAGTATTTCTGCTTCAAAATCTGATGTTTAATTAAATGCATTACTTGCCTTCTATTTTGTAATTATTTGTGAAATTTATTAGCAATCTTCAAGTAAAAAAATTCTTTCAAATTTGAAACCGTTCTTCCTCAAAATCTGCTAGTAAATTACAAAGAGATGGCAAGAAACATATTGAAATTTAATGGTGTTTTCTTGTGAAATGCACTCCAACAACTTGTGTGCACGATTGATATTATTATTTAAATTCATCAATTTACTCTTTATTTTGTCTGTAATTTTAAGAGAATCCTTTGAGAGAGAATTGATACTTAAAATCCGAGTGCAATAATACTTTTCTCTGATTTTCAAATTGTGAAATTTGTCATAGCTGTCAATAACATGCTGCAGTTTAAGTGGATGATGCAAAATGCACTGATAGATCAGGATGATGGACAAGAGTAATTATGACGGGGGTTACAGGACAGAAGCATCACCCCCTGCATTTATTTGTTTTTGCGTCTTTTGTGCTGAATGAAGTGGGATTAGTGTGAAGGAGAGGACGAGAGGGGGGCTTCTCCTTTGAATGAGGGCAGGAAAACGATCCAATGATGGTTTGGGTTAAGATAAGAGCTAAGGGCTATTATTGAGTTGATGTGCTTGAAACGTACCCCTTTTTTCCTCTCAATTACCTCAGCCTGTGAAGCCAAAGTCCTTTCAAACGACAAGCCCCCCGTCTTCTTTCTCTCTCTCTCTCTCTCTCTCTCTCTCTCCTGCGCCACCATCATAAGGATTCGGCCCCTCTGGTCAGAAAGGGTGGTGAAGGACAGGTTGTATTAATTACTCCGTGCCGGCCGGCCAGATCATTTTATCACAGATTTGTCGACAAGTTGCAGTGAAAGCTAGAAGTCGAACGCCTCCGGTGAAGAACAAAAGCAAGGGAAGAAGGGTCTCTGATGTGAAATTAAACACGTCTGCTTTGCTTTTTTTTCCCTCTGACAAACCAAATTCGTGTCTTGTGTAATTGATAACTGCCTCGGCCAATTATTTTGCGCGTTACAATACACAGAGGCCCCCTTTCGTTGCTACAGCTCTTCCATAATTAGCTATGCTAATATCCCTTTATTGGCCTTAATATTGCTCAACATCTCCATGGCATCCATAGGCCACCAGAGTCCTGTGTCCTGTCACAAATGCTGATTATTGAGAAGGATAGCTTTAATCAAACATAATTGCAGTTAATTTTTTCTTCCCTTCCTTGCTCTCCGTTGCCAGCATCTAATGCTGCGTTCTCCTTGATATTCCATTAAATGACTATTTAACTGCCTTCTTTATTTCCGACAGTCGCGAACATCGTCGCAAAGTTCTGGAGCCATTTAGAGAGAGCAAAAGGGAGAGAGAACCGCATGGCCGTAATTGCTTGCCTTTTCACAAAGGACTAATTTACTCAATCCCCATGCAGAAGTGAAACTGCTCTAATTCAGACGAAATTGCAGAGCTGTTGTGGACAGCAGCTGAATATCATTGTGTTCAGAAAGCTGCGGAAATTCACTTAATCAAACTCGGAGGTAAACAGACCCCAAGCGAACGCACGCAACCGCTGAACGCGGCCTTAATGAGAGCGTGTGTGTTTTTGAATGCTTTTATACATTTGCCTGTTGGTGATAATACCCTGCAATTTCGCTTATAATTAATCTAATTTAATGATGTTCTTTGACATTTATTGTAAACATGTTTGGCTATAATACGTGATTTCATTTTTTATATCATTTACAATAGAATTACAGGAAATTGTTCACATGACCACTCTAATATATATATATATATATATATATATATATATACACATGCATTTTTATTTTTTGTACCACAGCTCACATTGTAAATGTACTTGAAATGCGTTCTGGGTTTTATGTACCTCTAGGGTTCTTCATGTTTTTTGCTGTATCTATTGAAATTGATGCGGTCCATCTCACTTTCAAACCTTCGAATGGGTGCTTTGCAATAATCTTTGAGTTAGCACAAGTGTGTCCACCTGTGTACATGTGTGTGAAGCCATTTGTTTGTGGCTATAGAGTGCGAAAAAAACAAGTGAGAGAGAGATAGCGAGCGAGAGAGGTAAATAAAGGCTATATTTCAGGCTTGATTTACTCCGATACCTGCTGTGAAACATTACAGCTCTATGGGGAAATAAAGACAGGGGCCGCGAATTACAGCTCGTAATACTCATTCTGATAATGGCCTGTCCAACAACTACAATACACACACACACACACACACTCACTGTACACAATTAAAGCTAATGCTCTAATGACGGCAGAGGCCTTTTTGGCCTCTTCTGACCGTTATGACTGCCATCTTTCTTTACGCTCACCCCAGCGATGCTGAAATTCACTTTTTATTGACGCCGGTCACTAAAAATTTTCTGAAACTACCAAGGCCACCTTCGGGGCCCTTGCTTCGCCTTTCTCCTACTGTTCCTCAATCTGTCTCAATCCTAAACATTCCCTCTCTGTCGGGAGGAAAGGGTGACTGTATATAAATGAGAATTGGAAGTGGAGGGTGTTCAGGGTTGCAGATGTCATTTCACACAGTGATATATTGCTCGGCTCGCGGTCCCATCGGAGAGTCCGAATGAGAGACTTCATCCTGCATACACACACTGTTTACCTAGTGAAATACATGTGTTAACTCAACACCGAATACAATCTGCAATGCATGACACCGTAGCATGAACGCAAGCGAGAGAACGAGGGACCTTTATGCTGTACGTCCGGCCTCTCAAGGGTTGAAACGCTGAGGTAAATATTGGTGGACATGGACATCCATATACAAAGACAAATTTCCCACCTGCTGGATATTACTGGAAGAACTGCGGCCCCTTTTAGGAAAAGTCAGCTCACTCTGTGGCTATATTGGTGATTTCCAATAAGTCAGACTGAAATTTCCAAAATTGTGTACGTATATGTCCAAACAATAATATCCATCTATCCATCCATCCCTGGTTCAGTGGATCTACCTATCTATAATTCATCCATCCATTTAACTGTCTATATTTATATAGTTCTGTTCGTCCATCCATCCATTCTGTGGTTCTATGATCTATTGTTCTTTCCATCCATCAGTACATCTGTCTATAGTTCTATCATTCCATCCATCCACCTATGATTCTATCTATCTATATTTCCATCCATCCATCCCTTCTATGATTCTGTCTATCTATTGTTCCATCCATCTTTTTTCTCTCTCTATAGCTACAAACAAATGGCTACAAAAACCAATTTATCAAAAACCTAGTTGGCTCTTCTGACTTCCATTGCAATTTCTCCCATATTTTTTTCTACAAGTGGTCTTCCTCTTAAACGAACCACTTCCTGTTGTATGAGGAGTGTGGCACCAGCTGTACGAGCCTTCAACTTCCTCTTCCCGTAAGCCCTCTTATCCGTCTTCCTTCTCTTGAAGGACTCTTGAAGTGTCTCTTTGCCACTTAAAAACACCAGGTTTTAGTTCTCGAGGTGTGCGTGTGCGAGGGCCCGTCCGATGGGACCTTCTCTGACTCTCCCGCACACATGACATTTGCCGAACAGATTATGCAGTTAGTAATTTGCGCAATAATTAGCGGGTGCTGTTGTCCCGGTGGCAGGGTGTGTCTAATTGTCTAACAGGACTGTAAGTTTACGGGCCGCTCTCACCTCGTTAGGTCTCCTACCCCGTTCGCCAGTCCTCGTCTGTGATGAGCAGGGCTCAGGTGTGCTGGTTTACCTCCCCATTGAGCACGTTAAGCCTTAATTACAGTGTAGAACAGGGGAGGAAAGAGGGGGGCGGAATATTAACTGACTTCCTGTCAGTGACGGGCAGATGGGTTCTGTGGGGAACTGTGGGATTTGGATGCGTCAGCCACACGGACAGACTGAAAAACAGATAAACAGAGAGACAGGGAGGTCGTGGGAGGGTGAGGAACAAAACACTAATGATCATTACTCTGAGGGGAATTATCTAGAAACAAGGTGAATCCAGCTGTCGGTTTGATCACGGTTTTGTGCCGGTCGTGTTGTGTGTAGACGTCCTGGACTCGCTCTGCTGTGAAGTCTACGGTTGTATTTTGTGCTATCGATTTGTTCTGTGCCGGTTTTCTCCCGGTTTTCTGCTGGATTGATTGCCTAACGTGGAGTTTTCCCTCTCTTTGTCTTCTCTTGCAGATTCTTTTTGAAATTCTTCCTCAAGTGTAATCAGAACTGCCTGAAGAATGCAGGAAACCCACGGGACATGCGCAGATTCCAGGTAATGTTTTCCTTTTCTCTCTCCACACACACACATTATAATGTGAAAAACAGGCCGCTCGCTGGGGCAGCTGTATGGTGTATCGCTTTGTGGATATATTTAAACGGGCTGCCTGGACCCGGTCGAAGGCCAGAACTGTCTCCTCCAGAGATGCTTCGATTCTGCTGAAGCACATTCCAAATGTTATGCACATAAAAATAAACCCTCTGTATCTATCTATCTATCTATCTATCTATCTATCTGTCTGTCTGTCTGTCTGTCTGTCTGTCTGTCTGTCTGTCTGTCTGTCTATAAAATTTTTGTATGCACTCCACTAATGTGTCTGCACTATATATCGTCACTACTTTTATTCATTTATATATACCTCTATTTCTGTGTGTTACCATCCAATCACAGGAGGCATTATTAGATACAGAACACAGAAAGGCCGCAGCCTTGGACTTCATTACGTGTGTGTGTGTGTGACAGCTCCACTTAACCCAGTGCTGTGAGGATGTGTGTTTATATACTTGTGGTTATATAGATGTATTGTCGAGCGGGCAGCAGTGGTGCAGCCGTTTGCACAACTTTCATTTTTCATGCTTTGGAACGTCAAGTGTCTTCACTGATATTGATCCATGCTTCCAGAGCAGAAGGTCAGAGCCGGCGTGAGAGGAAGTGTCCTTTCTGTCTGCACGCCGAGTAAAAGAAACATCCGTCACAGTGGATGTGCCTCCCCACAATAAAGTCACTGGACCTCTCTTTCTGTCGCTGTAACAGCATGTCTGGGTTTTCAACCTATTTACACTTCTCTGCCTCAGCACCTGGTTTAGGTGTGTGTGTGGAGAGCCATACTAATGCCACTGTATCTGAGCACTCGTTTCTGTTCATTCATTCACTCTGACTTCTCTCTTCTCTATCAGTCGTTGCCTGTGGAATCTGCTCTTATCGCCTCAAAACTTCCTTAAAGGAAACATCACCCTTCACAGCCAAAACATTCCCTTCTACACCCCACATTCTGCTGTTTTTACTCAAAATAATTTCAACAGCCCTGCGGGGAGAGCATCACTTTTTTGAAATCATAATCAGCAGACAATTCCAAGCGAAAGCAGCCTGTGAGACAAATGACCCAAAGCCGTGATGCCTGTCAGTCTGTGAGCAGAGTCCATTAACAAGACACTTCTCCTCCAGCGCTAACCCTTAAACTCTGCTCTGCTAAGCTAAATGCCACCTCCAGAATAAATTTCACTCATGTTCCTTTCTCCATGATCTCATAGCAAGGTCATGCTTTTAGGGTCTCTATCTTCCCCCATTTGCCATTCCATTTTCTTTTTCTTTTTTTCCTGTCGTTCTGTCTTATCCTCTATTTTTCCTGAGAGAAGTGTACATCTAGAGGCCTATTCACACCATGTCTTTTTGACAGGACGGACATTCACAATTGCATTTAATGCAAAAAAGGCCATTAGTTTTGGGTTTTTATATTAACTTAGTTTTTCTTCCTATTCCAATTTTTTTTCGTGTGTGTGTACATATTATTATTAAAATAATTATTTATATTTTGCTTAATGATTATATTTATTTATCCAATTTTTATGATTATTATTATTATTTATGATTTATATTTGATAATTATTAATTTTTTTATTATTAAACATTATTTCAAAATTTTTGGTCAATTTTGTCTTTGTTTTCATTCTGATGAATAATTGATTTCAGGATCCAAACAAAACAAACTGTTCTTTTAATTAAAAAATATTATTTAATTATTTTTTATTTTACATTACATTTTTATTTATAAATGTTAATTGTATTTTTAATTTAAAAAAAAAACAAAAATTCAGTTTTTAATTGGTTCAGTGCTAAATAAATAAGGAATTTCTATTTCCAAATGTTATCCTCCTCAATCAATAATCTAATGCAAAAAGTTGTTTATGAACATTGATTGCATCTTTTTTGTTGTTAATAGGCATCAAATATCATCTTTATTGTGACTGTGAATGTGACAGACGGAATATTCTAGATTGTAACTGCTCCACTTCCAGCTCAGACCCCCCACAATATGGCATCCCACCCCTCCAACCCCTCTCCTCATTCAGATGCTAAACGAGCCTCATCCTCTCAATGCAACTGTATGGGCAGCCCTCTTTAGTAAACAGATCAACAAAAACAAAGAAACCCCCTCATCTGCTATCAGAGAGGCTCTTGTCAAATTCTTTTTTCTTTTGAGGATCTGCCACTCTTCTTCATCACAGCCCTTACTCAGGCTGTGACTAATAAGATAAAACTGCTAATCAATAAATCTATAGATCAATGTAATGGGGTGAGCTAGCGATCTGTAGGCCGGAGGCTGCATGTGAGTGGCTGTTAATGGATGATAGAGCAGATGAGAGACTCTCCGCTTATTTCTGTTCACCTTAAGTGGCAGATTAAACACTAATTGTAGCCTTTTGTGAAAAAAAGCCACAGTGCTTCAAAATGGAGGCCTCTCTTTGATTGACAAGGGCTTGGCTAGTTCTTCTCATACAAGCCTCTCATCCTTTATCTAACACGCACACTCATGTAACCGCCCAAGTGTCTCCTTTAAATAGGAAAAAAGAGGCTCTCCTTCTTACAAAGGTTAATTATATTCTTCAAATGAGAAATTAAATGCGCTTTATATAGAGTCGATTCCTGCACGGCGCTTCATTTGGAGAAAGAAATACAATGACCTATTGCAACCGAGGACCAGAATGAGGTGATGTTAAACATTTTTCACCTTCATTAAGCAAATTTGATTTAGTGTTTGACATCCATAATTAGTGTACTGCGTTTTTTGGAAAAGCACAAAGTTTTTCATAGCGGGTCTTAAGAAATTTCAAGACCTGTTTGGAAGCACGTCGAATGCGCGCACGCTAATCTGATTATTTAAAGTGAACAGGTTTATTTGGAAGTTTCTAAGCAGATTCGAGCCGTAGCTAACAGTAGCCTGTTCGAATTCAGGCTAGGTCATTAAGCAGTCAGACGGCGTGCCAGCTTACACAAAGCGTATTGAACCGCGCGAGTCATCTTTCGTTGCTTAAGGTGTGAAAACAGACTCTTTTTCGGATTATAGTGATATAACTTATTGTTTTAATAATGTGAAGCCCGCGGGGAGTAGTTCCAGCAAACCTAGTAAGACTGCAAAAGCGAGCAACTTTTCCCTTGTTTCGCTCCCTCCTGCTTGGCTTGGAAAATAAACAATGGGCACAGGTTCAAGCTCCAGCGCTTAGCGAGGCAAATGTGTTTGCGGTTATTGTTTCGAAGGTGTGGAGTGGTCGCACGGTTGTCAGCATTCAAAATAAAGCCTCGCTGGTACGGAGGAGAGAAGTCAAATAAACAAAGGCACGAACGCGGTGTGTGTGTGGCGCGTGTGCGTCCGTGTCCAAAGGACCCTACTGATCAGAGGCGCGCCGGGTTCATCCGCAAACTGTACTGAGACCTGCTCTCATGTTGAGTCGACACCACAGGCCAAAAAAGGCTTTTTGTGTTCGTTTTCTCGCAAATAAGACCCACAACAAAGAGGGAGCTGAAAAAAAGAGCCTCGGTTTGTGATAAAGACCAGCAGACGCCCTCAGAAGTGTCCTTCTTGTTTCTCTGGCCTTTAAGAACTCAGAAAGGCCTCTGGTCAAAAACAGGCCTGATATTTTTTGGATGCCAAATGATTCACTTAGTTGAATGAAGTCTATGCTAAGTCTAAGTAGAGTCTGTTTATATCAAGTTCATACTTTTGGCGAGAAAAACATGTTTGACGTGATTTTATTGTGAAATAATGGATTTCTATAAACTATGTTATTCTGAGCTCAAATTGGAACGCAGAGATCATCTGTAATATCTTTTTTTCATGTAATTTATTTATGGATTTTACATTTTCAATTTAGCTAATACATTTATTTATTAGTGCATCTTTACTAACACGTTCACACCAAATTAATTAATGCATTAAATAATATTTAGATGGTGAACAGTTACATTTTTAAAGATACATTGATAGCACTTCATCTAAAGCCTTATGTATAATGCGTTATAAAGGGTATATATAATGTATTTTATGTTGCGTTATATCTTTTCATAAACAATAGTAACCTAATGTAAAATGCTTTACATTTGAAATTGGTTGTTTCTTGTGTTTAATACTTTCTAAAGGTATGTTCAGTGCATAGATAATAGTAAAACCTATTATACCCTTACTGTGCATTGCAAGGCAAAATTAATGCATTAACGGTCTGAGGTCCGAGGTGATTTTGGGGCCCTTGCGATGTTTGGACATGCTCTGATATTTGTGCTTTTTTCAGCTACTAA